>JAHPZR010016725.1:25000-56084 GCA_019787425.1 Platygyra sinensis | reverse complement strand
TCAGGGTCAACTTCAACAGCATCTGAGAAGAACCCATGCTGGGGTGAGTTGTTTCCACCAGGGTGGGGAAGTGATGGGCGTGGTCCAACATGTGACGTGGGGACCGCGGCTGTGGTGTGACGAGCTTGGCAGAGATGTTCGTGGCGTCGGACTGTCCTTGGCTCAGCAGTGTCGTTGACTAAACGAACCCTATGAGCTACTGCTTCTACAATTTGAGGCTGAGGCCAAAGTTGTGAAACTTTGGAGCCTTTGTTCGATGGTGCATCGGTACGGGCTTCTGTGGCTAAGGTACAGTCAGAATCTATGTTAGGTGGTAGGTCTAGCTCAAGATATTCCCCAGGGAGGACCACTGTTGTAGAGGCGGACGAGCGTAACACATAAGACTGGGTGCGACGGACGGCGTGAGCCTGGGAACTAGCACTTGACTCGGGATGGTAGGCCAGTATTTCGGAGCCTTGGATAAGAACCTGTCCCTTTGCTGAGCGAACGGATATGTCATTAGTGATCATAAATGGAGTTCCAGCTAAAACATCAAGTCTTCTACGACAAGAGCATCAAGGGTCAGGTGATTGCCAGCTCGTGAAAGAGTAAGGTGGGTCTCGCCAACGACGACGAGAGGCGTAACTCCATCTGCTTGTAGGGCCTGCTGGGATGTTTTTACGATGGGAGCGGCGATGCTCTGGGCGACGGAGGCTTTGATCATGCTGGTTTCGGCACCAGTGTCCAAGGTGAGTTTAAGCGAGTGGTGATGGTAGAAGGCATTGAAATGGGGTGATTGGTTTGTGCTTACACGGCGAGCCACAACCCTGGCCGAGGAATGGGGAGAAGAAACAAAGTCCTCCACTTCAGGTGGACAGAAGAAATCAGAATCCGTGGGGTCATCTTCGTCATCGAGGCTACTTGCGAGGCGTGCTTTGGCGAGGAAAGCGCGGTCTTCAGCAGGTAGGTAAGTGCACTGACTTAAGAAGTGACGGTCATTACGTCCAGCCTGCTTACAAAAGGGGCAAGACTTGACTTGTGGTTTAGTACATGTCTTTTGGAAGCGGTTGTAAGGACCCCTCGGAGGCGGCTGTCTGAGCTTCGATGCCGTGGAACGTAAGATTTTAGCATCGGCGTTGTTATTGATCTCTTCCAAGAGAGAATCCAATGCTTGAGAAATTTCAGGTTTGAGAGATGCAAGAGACTTGGACCGGAGCTCGGTACCGTAGCGTTGCTTAACCAAACTGGGGAGGTCAGGGTGGACTAATCTCAACCACGTTAGTACTACAAGATTTTCTGGCGTGGGAGACATTTCCTCGTCGGCGCCGGGAACTTCGCCATGGTGTGAGATATTTCCGTTTGCCAACAATAAATTATCTTCGATAAAGGACATCAGGCGTTGATAGAGATCCTCGGGGCGCTCAGCAGGGGCTAGTGTGATGTTATTGAAGTCGAGAAAGTGAGCGCCGGTTGATTGGAAACCGAAATGAAGGCCAATCGCTTGCCAGATGGAGCTCATGGAGGTTGAGTTCTTGACGATGGTGTAACGAGAAATTACGGGACAATAGTTCGCAATTTGCCCAAGCATTAACTCAAGATGAGTACACTTTTGTTGTGCTGTTCTACGGGAAGCCTGAGGTACGGATTCGGGGTCGTCCTGGAGGCCGCGACGAGGGCTGCCAGGGGATTTCTTCAACCATGTCACACCATCAGCGAGAAAGCCCGCGAAATTGCGGTCGAGGGAAAGAATGTACTGAAGATTTTGTCTCCAGGCTTCGAACGACGTTATCGTTTCCTGTTTTGTTAAGGACCACTTCTTTGGTGCTCTTGGATTCATTTCGTGTTCTTAAATGAATAGAGGAAAGGCAAAATGTGTACTTAGCTGTGAGTCCTGGTGTATTGTTGACACAGCTATCGACTAAGCTGTTTCGCTAGTTCCTCGCTTGGAAATCGGTCGGCGATCCGTTATGGGCTGGCTGTCTCTACGTACGAGACGAGGGTAAGTTCCAACTGCTGCCACCACGCCAGTAATAAGGACAGACGACACGATAATAGCGAACAACAAACACTTTACTAAGGACAACAAGGCCTTTACAAGATGGCAGAGTAAAACCACGCGAGGCCACGAGAAGACGCCGGTACTACGCATGCGCGGCCGACAATAACCGCTGGCGCTGACAAAATAAATAGAGGATAATACATGGGTGCGCGTAGATCGTTATTATCAAGGGTGAAGTAACATGTTATTTTCACGTGTGAAGATATCATGTTTACGCACGAAAGCTCACCTAGTACTTCACTGGTGTTTATGTAATAAAAGTCAAGGCTTAATCGTCGCGCAGATCTCAAGTTGGAGCAAATACGCCTAACACTGGGGTTAAACGAAAGAGAAAACTTCCAGTTCACCAAGAGCAACCTTTTGTGAAAATTCATAACACGTACCAAATAAAGCTAGTTCTTACCCTGTTATATAAACGATAGCCTCCATTTGGCGCCAGAATATTTAACAATTATCCTGCGAAATCGCGCGGAATATCGTCTGATACTTAGCCGACGAGGCCGTAGGCCGAGTCGGCTAAAATCAGACGATATTCCGCGAGATTGAGCAGGATAATTGTTTTATTATTCAACAAATTGATAACAAAATTGATTTTCAAGCTCGTAACATTTTTAAACCTTTCTGTCGACATTTTTTCACTTCACTTTTTCTTCCCACGAACGAAGCTACGTATATCGCCGGATATCTGTTACCTACGGATGACAGATATCGAGAGCATCATGACCATATTTGGATAGTGTTACAATTTGATGAATAATAAGGTTGGATATTTGTCCGAAAACATTATCTCTTCCGCTAGAAGCCAACAGCTTTAGTTTTCCGAGAGCATAGCTCGAGGAAAACTGTAAGCTTCGAGGAACAGATAATGTCTAAGGACAAATATCAGCGATTATTATTATCCATCAAATATTTTCGCTCCTGCGCGATTGGTTTAAACGCTTCACGTGACCGAATTATTACCCAGCTAAAACTGGAGAATATCCGAGGATATTCCCCAATTTTCAAAACCGTGTGTGTTGGGAAAAATATTTGAAGTATAATAAACACAATAGCCTCTATTTGGGGCGAAAATATGCTCAGCTATTTGTCCTTGGACATTATCTGTTTCTCGAAGCTCACAGTTTTCCTCTAGCCACGCTCTCGGAAAACTGTTCGCTTCTCGGAACAGATAATGTCCGCGGACAAATATTCCAGCATATTTTCGCGCCAAATAGAGGCTGTTATAGGTTTTCACATGATAACACTAAAATTCAAACTAGAAAAATATTGATCCTCCTGAGATTTTACTTCCATGATATATAACAGCAGCTGAAAACTAGTATTCATACAAATTTTCGCTCAGAATGGGTACTTGGGTTTGTGATTAACTTCACTTGAATCTCTAAGCTTTAGCGTGACGCGGCATTTACATGACGGCCAAGAGTGCTGTCATGTTGGTTTTAAAAAAGTGACTTAGTTCCAGGTGTTTGGCTATCTGAACAGTTAATGTATTAGAAAAAGTATTATGTTAATTTTCTTCAGGTCCTCAAGAGATAAATTCACGCTTTTGTAGCAAAACTCAGTGATAGATGTTTGTGATGGTTTCAGGAAGCCCTGTTCGAGCCCGTCCGGCCGGATGGGCTCCAGCATGGCCTCTCCATATAAATCTCTACAATTTTAAATTTGGGTAAAACATTTCTCCGCATATCTTGCCTAAGAAAAATTGTTTTGGCCTGAATCGCTTGGCGAGGGGTTCTGCAAGGTTAGATTCTTCCTTTTTTTTCCAGATTCTGGACTTTATCTATTGAACGGTTTTGATTTTTATTTATTTTTGAATGGCGTGACACTGAAAACCAGCAATTATGTTTATTATCCTTCAAATCCTTTTTGGCAACGCGCGAAGATTTGACAATTCGGGAATATTTGACAACTTTTCACCGAAGTGGGAGGAACGGTGGCCGCATGGTTAGTGCGCTCGAATCCGAAGCAAGCGGTCCGGGTTCGAGCCCTGGCCGGGGACATTGTGTTGTGTTCTTGGGCAAGCACTTGTCGTTACTGTCACAGTGCCTCTCTCCACCCAGGTGTATAAATGAGTACCGGCGAATTGTTGGAGAAACCTAACAAAACTTCGGGGGAGTGACCTGCGATGGACTAGCATCCCGTCCAGGGGAAGTAGAAATAGGCTTCCGGCCGCTTCATGCTACAAAAACCAGGATAAGCTCCAGCAGCTATGAGTCAACCCTTGGCTCCAAGGCTTCAAATTCACCGAAGTGGAGGTGACTAGCGGTGGATATTTACCCAGCCGCGAAGCAGCGAGGTAAATATATATTCACCGCTAGCCACTGTTAGTGAGGTGAATAGCTGTTTTAGTACATACTGAAACAGTGAGATAATATACACTACAGATGATGTGTTCACTGGTCACGGAGGCAAACCGGGACGTCATTTTTCCTCTTGCTGCTCGGAGTTTAACTAGCACCTTTAACGCTATCCACTGTTTTAATTGTAATTGCTAGCGTGTCTTGCCAATTTGCGTGTTTTCGTTTACTTCTAGAATTTCCTTCGGCCGTCTTAAAACAGTGTTATCTTTAAAGGGGGTAAGTTTCTAAAGAAACTATGGTGCTGCGTCGGTGGGAGAATTAAAGGATAATTTGGTTTTATCAACTGAGTTGATAATGTGAATTAGCCACCGTAAAGAGATTCGAAAGCTGACGTTTCGAGCGCTAGCCCTTCGTCGGAGCGAATCACCTAATCCAACTGGAAAAAAAATTCCCAGTCGTCTTCAAGAAGTGCTCCGATACCCTTTTCGAAATTCCTCGAGCCACTTTTCTATTTCATCCATGTTGGGATAAGATTTTCGGAACAACACTTAGAAGAGTTTCGCCGCTAGCCAATTCCGATTTCACGCCTGTGGTGTGGGCTGATTGTGTCTAATCTGTGCTTATATGATATCTCTTTACTCTCCGTAGTCAATCCAGAAAATGACAAGTGAGAACAATGATTCGAAATATCTTTTGAGCAATTGCGTGAAGTAACAATTTCAAGACTCTTGCTTTTATTTAACCTATCAAACGAGCAGTCTGTTCAGGTTATTCTCTGAAAAGAGCATGAAAACACCATTGTTGAGCTGCGTAGCGTGAGTCAGGCCGCGGGAAAAATTCTTTTAATCTGGAATCACAACTTGGTTATAATTGGCAACGGTCCGTATCAACAATAACAAAATAGGTCTGCGATGCGAACATGTGTGGCTTACGATTTTTAACATATAATTGGAATCCTGTAGTTTTTCCTGTATGTAGATTCGGTTACAATAAAATAGATTCACGTAAACGATTAGTAGATGTTTCCCTAACATTGAATTTTAAAGAAAATGTTAAAATGGGTACCGACATTAAATGCATATTAGTGCATCTCAAGACAGCAACACCATAGTTTTTTTCACTGTTTCCAAGGTATTTTGTTTTGTTGAATTTATTATAACACATCCAACAGTGATTTTACCTGTCAAGTAGCAGTATTTTAATTCTTCGAAACAGTTGAATTAAGAAAATGCGTTAAGTGTCTGTGAGCCACTCAACTTGGAAAACAAAATAACATATAGATTAAGCGGAGGTCCTGTAGCCCAACTAGGCTAACCCAGGATAAGGTTGAATTTTGATTTGAGTTTTGTAACTTTGTGGCATGAGGTTTTCGGTATCATTGGCTTTCTATTTTAAGCTTAATAATCTGACAAAGTTACCGATACACAAAACAAAAGCTGTAAAAAAAAATTTGTATAAAAGAAACAGTTATAATCTGATTTACTTTTAAACCTGGATTAGAGTAAACAGGCTTCCAAACAACCCAGCTGTTTGAAACAATTTTACCTAACATGAGCCCGCGATCCAATCGAAAACCAGCACTTGGTCAGCGGTCAACTCCAATAAAACACGTGACATCGACGAGCTATAAACTTGAGCCCGCGATATGGCAACGTGGTACTGGTCAGCAGAAAACTTGATTTAAGTGATCATAACATGAAGTCAAAAAAAGTACACGGTTAACCAAGGCTGCATTTAACAAATTGACGTCAGTTTTTCATGCGTCTGTCCTGTTATTGATCATGAATTTCATCATAACATTGTCAAAGTAGCTGTGGATCCACGAGGCGATAGCTGAGTTGATCCGCAGACTACTTTGACAATGTTACGACGAAATTCATTGTCAATAACAGGACAGACGCATTAAAAACTGACATCAATTTGTTTTTTACGATAACAAGTTGTCAAATTGTCCGCTCTCGTTCGTTGACGCGTCGTCGACGCGTCCCATAAATTATAAATTCATGTGTCTGTCCGCTTATTGACAATAAACATTAGCCAATGAGCGCGCGAGAATTTCTGCAGCTATCGTAAAAATCTCTATCAACCTATCATTTGGAGTATGGCCGCCATCTTGCGCGACTCCACCGTCGCCGTCGTCGTCGCCGTCATGGGTACGCGCCCACGAGCAATACCGCTAGCCATGATAACCATGAGAAACTCAATTTATGGTTTCCTTTAGTTTCCTTTAGTTTCCTATATGGGTATGGGGTTCCGCTTGGTGGCTCTTCGGGCCGCCAGAGCTCCCGCTATGAAAGGGTGTTATGAGGTACTTGAAGGTATATTAATAGTTTTACCCACTGATATTGATGTACGTAGCGTATAGTGATAAGCGATTACTCGCCAAGCGAAATATTGGGAGTTCAAAACGTTATGGTCCGATTCCAGGAGCTATTATTTCTCCTTTTCTTTTTCATTGTTTTTTTTTTCTTTTTTCTGTTAGAAACCAGTAAGTTTAGGATACCGATTGTTTTTTCGTTTCTTGTTTTAAAATAATGGTCTGTAGCCTTGAATCATTGCTTGTATCGACTGCTTTAAAATCATAATATTACGTTGCAGTGGTTCAGTGCTATAGTGGTCAAGCTAACTTTTGCCACTGTCGTTTCAAAAACTGATCGTCGAGGAAAGGTGGTCGCTTATAAGAAAGGGGTCGCTACCAGAGGTTGGACTGAATTAAACAACACTTAAATGACAAAATAAACATGCTTTTAAATATATATATAAAAAATGTAAATGCAAATTCAATGTAAAACACAGGGAGTGCTTAGCAATGGTTTGGGCTGTTCGTAGTTCATAATTGCAAGAAAATAAAATAAGTAAGTGTATCATAATATTTGTATTTCGTCTCCCCACTGATGAAAGTTTTAGTTATTTACTTTTAAAAAAATTGAATAATTACCAGCAACCACATTCTTTATTTTTTTCGATTCTTCTTGTTTGTTCAACATGCAGTTGATACAGATTAAATCAGTGATCGCCAAATAAATAATTGCAGTATAGAAATAAATAAATCAGGTGATACCATACACCTTGTTATCTTTAAGGTCATTTCGCAACGCTGAGTACTTCACCGGAAATTAATAATTAGCTGTTATCAATGTTTTTGGAGCAGTTCTTTTGAGTTGCCTGTATCCGATACCAAACCCTTGACCTATTGCGTGTGGGACATGCTTGTCGACCTAAACTTGTATGTACAAACCATCATGAGTTTCCTCGTTAGCGCAAATTATGCGGTACTGGATAAACCACAATGCAACCGTAAAAAACAAAACAGTACAACCTGTACCCAGACTCGTACCGAAGATTCAACCAGTGTAAGAGCGTAAAACCTCTTCCACAATCTATGTTACGCGGACTCAAAAACCACGGGGACTGGAACGAGACAGTCAAAGTCCACTGGACAGCGTGACCTCCATGATATTTTGCGGCATCAATAAGGTTTTGTTTTGTTCACATTCAAAGTTTGATGCCTAATGCTGTTCTCTGTGGTCAAAGTTTGATGCCTAATGCCGTTTTTTGTTTGTAATTTTCTAATGTTGGACAAGCTTGGACAAACGTAAGTTCACACCACTTCGTTGAGCTTTCATTTCCATTTTTTGATATATTTCAAATCATTGATACGCGATTATTTTTCTTATAGCTTCAGATTGTATACCATTACTATTTCGTAATAAGTCCTGAAAATTCCAAGCTTTCCCGTCGTCATTCCCTCGTTCAGCGAACCAATCTACACTTATAACACAAGCTGGGTGTGTCTGTTGGCTTGTGCAGGAGAACTAACTCGTGATACGATCACCTGAAAAAAATTACTCGAGCCCAAGCTTACAACCAAGACTACAAGTTCGCCGTAGACACTAAACCACGTGACAGGCACTCGACTCTTGTAGACAAATAAATAAATAAGGAAATAAATAAATCAGGTGATGGCATAGCGTGGCTTTACGCCTCGTGTAAGCCACACAAAAATAGTTCAAGTCTGTTAGATCAAAAATTGCGTAGCCTCTAGTGATCAATGATCAATGATGAAATCTTGATTCTTTGAACTTCGAATTCTTTACAATTAGCAGGTGCTTTAAAAATAGAAATGGTATCAACTGTATCGGAAAAACAGCGTCACTCACCTGAAGAAAAAATACTGAAAATACTAGTACATTTCTTAAGCACTGCATATGCACTGTTCACATAAAAATATCATAAAAGTTAGTGATAAAACAAGCATGCCATAAGCTGTTGTATTTTCTCGACAAGTAATAAGTAACCAAACTCTGCAAGAAGCAGAAGATATATTTCCATTGAATTTGGGGATTGGGGCTGGAATGACAGAGCTGTCTGTCACGGTCGGTCACGCAATCGCTTGTCTCATTTCACGAAAAATTGCAATTTTGAGCGCTCTCTCATACAGCGCAATCGAATTTCCCCAGAAAAAAATTACATCAGCTAAGAGCTCATTTCTCGTGAAATATATGAGATGAATTTCATTGGATTTGTGATTAAGGTAGTAGGGTAAATTATTTTTTGAAGTTCGCTAGTAATTTCCATGGAAAAACAGTGGGCTCTCCTTTAGGTCTCACGCAACATCTTATTGCTTTTCAGATGTCATAGGAATTGCAAAATAAAACCTGCAAAAGTTGTAGAATAAGCTGATTGTAAGTGAATGTCTTCTGGGGTTATAGTTGCGGAGGGCCATTAGCTTCAAAATGCCTAATTTTTGAGTCTTATTTTTCAATGCCTGGCTCCGAAATCGAGTATCGTCATTTTCTGCGGAAGCAAAACACCATTTCACAAATGAACCACACAGCGATAAATAGTTCAATATGGACCACTAATAGCCAAAGTTTGAGCGTTTTCAAAATTTTGAAATTTGCCGCTCAATTTTTGATTTTTCTGGACACTCACTCTTAAATATTTAGTAACTAGTTGATCATAAGTTACACTGATCGTAAATTTTTTAACGACAGGACCATTTTTTTATCTTGTTCTATTCAGATTTTAGCCCGTGTCAAAGCAGTCCATGTAAACGAGGGGGAACATGCAATGTACAAAGCGATGGATACAGCTGTGACTGTTTGCCATTTTATTCTGGTCGCCACTGTGAGGGTAAGTACAAAAAATTCTCAGACATTATAGCTTTAACAGTGCATGTGTACCAGGGAGGGAGAGGGGGAAGAGTATTTCGAAGTTTTTCCAAACCTAATATTTAAGAACATATGAGAAAACACCCCAAGCTGAGATTCACAAGAATTAGCTTAAGATGAGATAACAAAACTTTGTGAAAAAAGAGTATGAATTCTATTAATCTGTTATTTTTTATATATATTTTATATTTTGTTGTTAAGTATTTGCTCAATCTAGCTTCCAGTCCCCTCACCCGCTTTGTTATATATAAATAGCTGTTTTAAATTTCAACGGTTACTTTTGAAAATGTATGTAGAGTACATACGAAACGTCAAGTCAAAATGAACAAGTTCCATATGTTTATCACTGCTGTTTGTGTCTTATTTATGAGCCTTCTAACAATTTTTTTTTCGGCCAACCGTCGGAATTTTGTAATGCAACCGCTCAAATTGACCACTCACGAAATAAAGAGCCACGAATCATAATTAATTAATTAATTAATTAATTGATCAATACATTGACCATTAATTACACTGATCATGACATTTTTAACGACGGTACCACTTTTTTCTCAATCCGTTCAGATGTTAGCCCGTGTCATAGTAGTCCTTGTATACGAGGAGGAACATGCAATGTAGAAAGTGATGGATACAGATGTGACTGTTTGCCATTTTATTCTGGTCACCGTTGTGAGGGTAAGTACAAAAAAACCTTAGACATTATAGCTTGAACAGAGCATTTGCAACACAAGTTATAGGAATTCTGCATTGCTAATTGTATTTTATATTTATGACTGTGATGCTCTGCCTAGACAAGAGAGTTTTTATGGTACCTGCATAAAACGAATAGGAATTATAAGGAATATGGCAATCTAAATGAGACGCGTATATATATGATCCACACAGACCAATATTAGATACGAGAAATATATGGAGTAACGTAATTCGACGTTCAGTTAATTTTTATTGGTTTCTAGAAAGCCTAGCTGAGTTACAGGACTCAAGTATTTTGAAAAAAACCGTTAGCCACTTGACAACTTTACAAAACTGGTTACAACCGGTCATGGGGAGTATAAACTCTCAGTGGAAGCGTTGCTGGCTTGCATCAGTGGATGGCTGGTCTGCCGATACTTTCCATTCGTATTGCGACTACAAAGGACCGACAGTGACAATTATCCGTGTGGGAAAGTACATCTTTGGGGGATATACACGGGCATCGTGGGGTGAGTAGGCATTTCCTCTCTATATATGTAGGATTTATCACCTTTAGGACCACATCGCCACGCACCAGTTGATCGTTTGTTCAAAAATAGTACAGTACATATCAGGAACACTTGATAACCCTCATTTGCATCTAAGCGCGTACACCTCACGTAAAAACTTGGTCTAAATTGGTATTAAACGTCAAGTGATTCGTCATCAATCATTTGAAGTTTGGCAGACTATAAACAATAATTAGATGAGGTTTTTGTGATCATCCGGAATAATCAAGGTCGAGGCAAGTGTAATCAGCCGAGGCCGGAGGCCGAGGCTGATTACACTTGCCGAGAACTTGGTTATTCCGGATATCGCAAAAACCGAATTCAGTTGTTGTTTTATCATACCTTGTTTTATCGAAAATAACGACGACAAACGCATTATCGTACCGAACACAGTTTATTTTCGACAAGCCGTCCTCTTACTTGGCTGTCCGTGAACTTGACATTGCTTTTGGAAATCATGCATTGCGCACGCAACCTACAGATTATTGAGTAATCTGTAGGTTGCGCCGTTTCCTAGAATTAACTGTAGGTTTTTAGCCAATGAGAAGACAGATGATGACTACAATGTATAATAATACCAGTTACACAAACTGTCAGGCCAGAAGTCCAACACACTCGGTATTGCTTTATCGAGTTGTGAAACTGGTTTCAATAATTTGATACGAACCTTCTACCAGGAGTTATCTTGTCAAAGCAATCCACTTTTGAAGTTTGATCTTTACTTGTTAATTGAAAACATTTTGACCTATCAATAAAACGATCCCAGTTATATGCAATTAAATCATGCGTTTTCGTGGAGTTTTACGATTAGATGTAAACCAGGGTATTTCTATTTTTCTCCAATTAGCTTCGTCCACTTGTGAGTACAGGAGGAGTTCGACCGCGTTCTTGTTCTCACTGGTGAACACGCCAGGCTGGGGACCAAGAACATTTAGCCTACCAGGAACAGAATATTCTTATAACCGTGCTATATACACCTGCTCTTCAGAAGTACTTAGATTTGGATCTGGATCGGATATTTACATTGCCTCTGAAGCCTCATCAAACAAAAATTCACACTCTTACCTTGGACACACCTACAATGTACCATTTCTTGGCAGCCATGGTAGTACGTTCACACACTCATTTCTGGCAGGAAGTCTTCAATTTCAACCAGACGAAGTGGAAGTCTTCTATGAAACAAACTACAAATAAAAAGCAGTAACATCTGCAGCAGGAGCGTAACTAGCTTTTGAAGAGTTGTAGCCGCATCCAGGGAGTGTTGATGTAGTCGTATCGTAGGGGACTGATTAGCAATTAAGAGTCAAGGATGCTTAAACTCAGAACTTTATACGAAAACAAAACTTTATACGTAAACAGCAAGAAAACAAAAGTGCTGATTCGGTTCGTTCGTTCCATGTGTTATTTTTGCGTCACGTGACATTGTCCCATGATTCCACTACATTGAGGGGAGAGTATGTTCTTTGAGTATTTTTCAGTAGACAACCTTAAAATATTTTTTGGTTTTGGCTTTCAGATGATATAATACTGTGTATTTCGACAGCTCCTAAATTCTAGAAATTCTAAATTCTAACTAACATGTACAAGGAATGGACAATTTTCACTCATAAACGCACTTGTGTTTAACCGCACATATACTATTGAGCTTGTGTCTGTCACCTTGCTAGCCTAAGCTCTCGAATTGTTTTGTGAGCCTTGATGTTATCACGACAGAGTATCTGCGAGATTTCTGATGCAAAGATTTTTACAAATTGCTGTCTGTTTCTTCGGCGAACCAAGCAATTCCTTCAGCTAATTGTTGAAAACGTACAAGTCAGATGATAATAATTTAATCATCCTCGTTACTTGACAATGAGAAGCAGCTTTTTACTGCGGTCTGTTCTTTAGAGCAAGGGTCGTTACGTTAATGGGGGAAGGAGTCGTTACTTTCGGCTTACTAAACCTTGTACCATATGCAAGTTCAACTGATACGGTTTTTTATCAATTGAAACGTTTTCTTTTGGGATTATCTCCGTTTCTAGTAAATATTCGAAGGGTCGCGCCTGGTTTGTCTTTAGCAGTTAATACTCTACATAGTGACGGTCTTAGAAACCCCTCCGGGAAGGGGATGTTAACTTTAACAAAGTTTTATGCGGGGAGGCTCTACCCCGAGGTAAAAAGCGCTAAGCATATGGGCCAAAACCGTGTTACGCTGCAAAACAACATAGTGAAAAGACCAAATTCTGTGTAGTATATGCGACAGCTTGGCAGCGAATATTTCATCAATTCCAGTTCAACGCCATCTTTATATTGAGCAATACCGATAAGATATTTCCTTTCCCATATCGCCCGACCGATCAAGTTTTTTTTTACAAAAAAATTGAGTCATTGCCTACACCCATCTGTTCTTGTTCCCAAGTTTCATTCGCTTTATATACATCTTTAAGTGCCTCAGACATGTCATTCAGTCCTCATAACGACACTCCAATACAAAATGGCAGTCACGAGAAGATAGGATAAAGGCTCAGAAGGAATAATTTATATATTTGTTAATTTGTTAATATTTGTGTTGTACGCTTTCACGCTATATTTCTAACTGACTCACGTTTGTGAGGCGCGCAGAGGGTTATGGGAAACGATCGAAGCATGTTATGGGAATGTCCTTGTGGCGCTTTAGTAATATGCAAAAACGCGGCTTGTTGACTTGAAGTATTTTGTATAGACATGTAGAAGCTCTTGCAAACTCGTAATTCAATTTGTCGTCCTAGTGTAGAAGATGTTTTTATTTTAGGGCTTGGGACATTGTCCCTGTCGTTTTTTTCTGTTGTTCTATCAAAGAGTATTGAGCCACGTGAAAATAAGTATAATTTTAAGTTATTTCATTCTATAGAAAGTAGCTCTGTAATTAAGTAAAGCATCATATTCTATGCATCATGGGACACCATGTTGTGAAAGATAGTAGAAAAACAATAAAGTCGAGGCTGAAAACAAGTGTTTATAATTTTTTTTTTTTGGGGGGGGGGTAAGAAAAAATTATGTCTTTACGTAAAAAAAACGAGGTAGAAAGATAAAAGATGGGACTCGCGGCATAGCTTTGCGTTCACATTTTTTCACCAGACAGTTGCAAAGGAAACAAACCACCTTGTTTATAGGGGCTTGTTGCCTTCAGGAAGACAGATTTTGAACTGAATATATGTGCGCAAATAGAGGCTTCATGCCGGTGAATAAAGCCTCGAAGGGAATTAAATGAACCAGTCTTTAAAAGAATAAAACTCGACAAAGAACAGTTTTGTCAAAACAGAGCGCAGGGCCTGGATAAAGTTCAATCGAATGGATGACAAGGTTTGATGAAAACAAATCTTCCTCGGGTTGAACGCTGTTTTCAGAATAAATGGTACGTGAGAACATTAGTTCACGAACTTACAAGGTTTGGTTATCATACCACTTCAACTTTAATCTGCAGCGTAAGGAAGGGAGAGTTGGACGACAGGACCAGTCGGGAAGCAGCGCGAAAATCAGCAGGCGACAGACAAGAAAGGGCGTGTATTTTGTTCTCTAGACACACAAAGAGAAAAGCAATACGGCAGTCGGTTGATCTTTGTAAACTGTCTTTAAAGATTGATTTTAGCATTTACCAAAAATTTCTCTTTGTTTTTGGAAAATTTTCACTTATGTGGAACTACTTATCCTTTTTCGCCAGGGACAGAATCGTTTTCTCGAGGTATATGTAATGCAAGGAAAATAACGAATTTTCTGGACCATGACACAACAGGAAAGCATTTAATATAACATCATCGGGCAGGTTTACAGCTGTTTCGACAAATTTTTTCTCAAAAGCGTAAAACCGAACGCGACAACGATGCCGAATGGTTTTATGGGTAGTAATACTTCGGCGTTTCTTGATTGATGCTCACGGTGTTTCAACATGAATGAAGGAGAAAGCATTAATACCCGGTTTGTGTCGTTTCCTTCTATCGTACTGAAACACTTAAATCTTCTTTTTCAAACAATCGTGAACCGCCATAACCCATAATACCTTTCGACATTGTGGCAGACGCATGTACGTTTTGGTAGGACAATCATTCTCGAAACAGATGTATGTTACTAATTTTAAATCAAAAATGGTAAAACCCGCTGGGCCGCGTCCACACTACGCCGGAGGAATTTGAAAACGGAGGTTTCACTCTGAAAACGCATCAAATGTTTTTCGTCCACACTAAAAAAACGGATCAAATGTTTTCCGTCCACACTACGCCGGAGAAATTTGAAACGCAACAATAACAGAAACGCTCGAGGGCACCCGTGAGCATGCGCATAGCAAGGTTTTAGTTGAACCCACGTGGCTAACCGCTTTGTTGTTCCCGCCATCTTTTAAATCATTTCGGCCGCCATTTTGGATTTGTGTTTGAGGAAGACTCGGGCAGACAAATCACCTGATTATCGTGACGTCATCGTTTTCGAAAAGCTCCGTTTTCAAAATGTTTTCTGTCCACACTAAAACACAAAGCTCTGTTTTCAAATTCCTTCGTTTTCAAGAACGTTTTCAAAAAGCTTTGTTTTCGGTGAACAATTTCTCCGGATTAGTGTGAAGGGAAGGCCTAACCAGAAATTTCAAATTCCCCCGCCGTAGTGTGGACGAGGCCTCAGTAAAACCGTAACACCGCCAACTGGTTGTAAAAAACACTTCTCTGCGACACTCCTAATGAATAATTTAGCTGAAGTTATAATACTAAGTCAAGCATCAGGTTGTTGACTTTACTAACTTCAAAACAAAATACTAAAGACAATTTTCTGACATTTTGAAATAAAGACTGTAGCGATATTAAAACACCGTTTGTTTTACAACTATGCATGACTGAATTTTTAAGTTTATTTCATATTCGTAGAAGTGGTTCATATCTAAATTAAAGACGAGGAATTTAACTTAGTGTCTCTAAAATGAGTGGAATTACGTACAGTATTACTTCCTTATTTTCCCGACTTTTGAGTAAAAAATAGAGTTGGAGAATTAATTTTGATTTTTTTCTACTTTTTTAAATTCAATAGTTTGTCAGTTCTCGACTCAAGAGACTTGCAACATATGTTAAGGCAATTTATATGTTACTGCCCGATCACCAGACGATGTAAGAAACCTCCAAGTGATATTAACCGATTTACTCTTTTATCTTGACCTAAAAACCTGTTTAAATGATAACACATGTTTGCGTCTGCACAGATGTGGCAGTTAAATCTCCAACAGGAAGTTCATCCCAATCTACTCTTATTGTCTGTTTTCCTTAGAAACAAAATGATGTTTTTCAAAGCAATAAGAGAGAAACAGCTGTCACTGTCAACAAAATTGAGAGGGAAGAATATTTTAAAATATATGGATTATCACAGCTCTAAATCAAGCAGACCAAAAACTTTTGCAAAAAATTTAGAATGGTGTTGTTAAGCTTTCTGAAATCGAGAAAACAACTTTATAATTTATTAAGACTAACACATTCCCTGCAGTGATTATTTTGGCTCAAATGCAGCTAAAATAATCAATAAATTATCCTACACTTAGACAAGAGACCATGACACTTGACAGGTTTGTTTATTTTCTTAAAGGCCCGTGTACACAGGCGATTTTTGCGGCGATTTTTGTGGCGATTCCAAGTCGCCCGTGTAAACTAGCAGCGATTTCATGGCGATTTCCTGGCGTTCTGTCGCCACAAAATCGCCGCGATTTCGAACATGCTCGAATTTTGAGGCGATTTAGTGGCGATTTTTTTGAGTTTGAGAGTAACAAAAACCTACTTTGGTGTACCCCCGAGGGTAGCTTGTCACAAACATGGCGGACGATGCTTGTAACACGACCTCAAGAAATTGCCAAAAAAGGAGAAAGCTCCAAAGGAAGCAAGAAAACTTGGTCGCGTTCAGAAGAAGAATATTTAATAAGCCGTTGGGCACAGGCAGACTTCCTCTTTAATACATGTTCGGCGGACTACAAGCGGCAGGAGAGGAAAATCGCTGCAAGAGTAGACATTCAGCGAGCACTTAACGACCAGTTTGGCGACAAAGAATAACTGTGAGAATTTCTAAGCACACCGCAGCTATTTGAGTCGTCTCTACGTCCATTTCCATGTTACATATTTATTTGAAACAATGTTGCACAATTGGAGACATGGTGCTGCCGTGCTTAGTGTTAATACCGCATGCGCTCCGTGCTAGACGCTGAAAAAAGGTCGTAAAATCGCCACAAAATCGCCAAGAAGTTGCCACGAAGTCGCCATGAAATCGCCACTAGTTTACACGGGCGATTTGGAATCGCCGCAAAAATCGCCTGTGTAAACGGACCTTTACAATACACAACACAATACAAGCATGCACAAGTGAGTTTCAAGTCAAGAAATTCAACAAAATATTTTAAACATTGTAATAGCAGACATCTGATAACGTTTTATGAAACTGGCTCATGGATGAAATGCAGTGTTAAACACATAGACTGTTGCGATAGTTTCTTTAATTTACCAACCCCTTTGCTCCTTGTGACGTCAGTAACAGTTAGAAATAGTTAATCCACTTTGTTCCTCAAACGTTTTACTATGAAGAAAACTACTTTGTGTAGCTTTGTAAATAGAGTCTAGTCCCACAGTTTATAACAGTAACAGCAACAATCAGCTTTATTTGCATGGCCATAAAAGAGAGTTCCAGCATTGCAAAAGCATGTTAAGAAAAGCAGAGAGCGTCATAATTCTCGAAGGTATCTCCAGAAACCAACCACTGATCATGAGAAAATGCTTAAGAAATTTGTTTCATTCTTTCAACGCTTTTTTTGACTTGTCTGGAGACAATTATATTGATTATGCAGACGATGTTATTACTAAGCTTAGACATCAACATATCTACATGTACTACAACTTTTATTTTTTTTATTAAATCCATTTTGAAATCACTGGTGGTCCCTGTAATCTGATTGGCTCAAATTGGTGCAATTTATTCCCAAATTGCACCATTTTTTGCTCTAAATCACATCATTTTTCCAGCCAATGAGGAAGTTACACTTCAAACTTGCGGGCTGTCGCGGCGCTTTCGTGAGCGCTTGCGCTACACTGTAGAACTTTCCAGTAACCAAAAATAGCGCGCGCGTACAACTTAATAGGGAACTTAAGCACCGACGTTTAAGAGGCGACGGCGACGTCTATAGCCGAGGGAAGCCTGGTGTAGAGGCCGCCGTCGATACAATCGAGTCAAGAAGGTTAAGCAAAAGAGGTTTTCACGACGGCAACGTCTTCGAAACTTTCATCAAAACCTTAAAAAAACTTCCAAAAATGCCGTCTAAGAAATCGCTGCTACTACAATTATTTGGAAAAGAAAAAAATAGAGACACGAAATTCTTAGTCTGGGAGGAGATCAATTAATCCCAGAAATTCAGCACATTATTTTAAAGACGAAATCCGATAGAAGATGGAGCAATTTCAGGTTTTAGTGGACAAAAATCTGTACCAGAGTAATTTTAAATATTTTACAGTCATTTTCACATTTTTTGAAAGCTAAATACATAAATAATTGCCTGAAATAACTCCGAAAAATAATTTCCCACGGGAACGAGAGAAAATAAATTTCAAAGTTCAGTGATTTTGTGGAAACACAGGCAAAATTCCATCATCAATTTCATTTCACCAAAACTTTTAAGCGTTTCATACGAACTTCAACATTCGTTTTCGACGTTTGGTGTTGCTAGAAATGAATTGTTTTGAGAAGATAATTAAAAGAGCCCTACAGAGGTTTGAAATACAATGTAAATAATCTTGGTACGAGATTTTTGTCCACTTGTTACTCCAACGTCTGGCGGATTCCGTCTTAAAACGTCTACAACGCAGAATGTTCAACAGAGGTCTGGGATGGACGAGCTAATGTTCATCCTCTCCTGGATTGAAGACTGCAGGTACCATGGTCTAAACTACCTTTCGTGGACGAAACAACTCACTGGTAATCAATACAATGTCAAAAAGTAAATAACCATCGATACTCAAAATTTTATTTGAACAATCATAACTGAGACCACGATCACCGATTTTCGGGTTATCATGAAGCGTAAGAGCTGTTGATAAGCTGGAAGTACAATTCATGCAAGCAAACACTATAAATTAGATAATAAACAACACGCTTTCAGCGCTTACTGTTGTTTCTTTCAAGCAATCTCCATGGTATGGTCAAAAAGTGTCGAAAAATAAGAAATATTCAACTAACCGCTAACACAACGTCCAAAATGATAGAATAGTACCTTAAGCATCGGATACGGGCAAAAATATCAGTGCAGAATGACATAAAAACACGAAAATAGCAACGCAAACCTCGCGTTTTACAGGCAACGTCAAAATAGGCAAAGCAAAGTCGGCGCCGAGTGGCGACGGCTGACTATGTCGGCGGGAAACGTGAAACGGAAGTGAAATTTACATCCGGTTGCCGTCGCCGTCTGAAAAACGTCTGTTGCTTAAGTTCCCTAATTTAAGGCCGTGCGCTGCTCTATTGCGTATCAGTTGATGTAAAAGCGTTTCCGGTTCTGCTTTTTATTTAAAAACCAGCTCAGTACTGCATCAATAAAATATTTGAATCGACCAAGTCCTGTTTTTGGGCGATTTCAAAATGGATGTAATAACACTTGCGGGCTGTCGCGGCACTCTCGTGAGCGCTTGCGATACAGCACAACTTTCTAGTAACCAAAAATAGCGCGCGCGCAACTTGATTAAAGGTCGCGCGCTGCTCTATATTGCAGTATTGAAGTAAAAGCGTTTCCGGTTCCGCTTTTTATTTAAAAACCGCCTCAGTTCTGCATCAATAAAACATTTGAATTGGCCAAGTCCTGTATTTGGGCGATTTCAAAATGGATTTAATAAAGTGGTAATTGAACCGAGTGTAGTGCAATTTTGGTCTGAAATCATACTTGCGATTTCAAATCGAACGCGCGCTGCGCGCTCGTTCGATTTTGAAATCACGCGTATGATTTCAGACCAAATTGCACTCCACTCAGTACAATTACCATTATTAATGGACCCATAATATTTATCTGCCAAAAGTTTGCAGCTGCAATAAACTCTTTTCTTTCAGTTGTATAATATATTTTATAACAACATCGAAGCTGAAATTTGCGAAAATGTAAGAATACTTTAAGAATAACCCCGAGGCTAGCCAAGTAGCAACAAAAACAATATAATACCAGCTATATATCCGATGCTAATAAAATTTCTGAAAGAAGTTATCTCTTTTTTTATCAGGCTTTATTGTCTCCAGTCTTAATACAAAATTACTCAAAAACCATCAAAGTCAAGATAGGACAGATAATCTGACGCTGTGTCAGCCTAGTCTACTTTGTATTCCTATAATCTATTAACATTCATGATACTTAAAAACCATATTTTCATCCTAAAATCGGCAGAAAATTAAGAATATTCAGCCTGGCCGGAAAACAAAGTTCTTATATATAAAAAAAGAGTGTAGGTGAAGTTAAATTGCGAATCCGTTTTAAATTCCAACGGGAAGTTGTTCAATGAGACATTAAAGCCAATTATCCCCTCTCCGCATATCAGAAAGAAAAACTTTGGAGTTTTAATTTCAAAATTAGTCGAGTTTGAACGGTGTATGAAGATTGAGTTTCAATTTTGAACTTGACGTCATCACAAGTGATCCATTAAAGCCAATTATCTTCTCTCAATATAAAAACCAAACTTAAGTGTTTTAATTTCCAAAATGCGGGCTGACAAAATTGGACATTTAAGAACTGCGTTATACAGCTCAGTTAAATAAGCAGAATTTTTTAAGGCTGAAAAAGCAGATTTTTTTGTAGCCAGTTGAGGTTATAGTCGTTAAAAGCTGTAATCGGTATTCAGTTGTCCTGCGCTTGAAAAACTTTCTCCTCTTGTTTGAACATGTTTAATGGATCCAGCCAGACATTATTTACCATAGAATAAACATGTCATTACATTGTTAGAAACGCGGTGACATTTAAATGTCGTCAGCACACGTTTATTGCTATCAGTTCTTAAGTCTTTTTTACTTCAGAGACATGTTTTTCATTGTTGCTTCAGTTGTGATGTGAAAAACTTTGCGCTATGCGAGTTAAAATGATAGCATCTCTCCTGGTGCTGTTGTTGTTCAAACAAGCTATGGTAAGTGCTTTCCGAATATTTGTTTCCAACAATTCACTAGCTCTTCAAATATTTTACGTTATCAAAAGGAAACAGGCTATTGTAAAGCTATGAAATCAATAGCAGTGTACGCCCTCTTAAAGGTTTTAAAATGGCCACATTCTAGCTGTTTGGGTGTTTAACTAAGTGTTAAGGTGAACATACGGGCTACACTGGATATTGGAACAATTTCTTCAGCTCTTAAACCTTATTACCAGAGCTTGACTAAGTAGAAGGATGCTTTAACATAGGCTAACAGCTGAATATCACGATATGTATTCTACAATTATTTATTCCATCATTTGCAATCGAGGTCTTTTCGATATTGATGCGCAAAGCAATGTTTCTTCTATTTTACACAATCTATGAATTCATTCGTTTAAGCACTCTGTTTGTTCAGGATATCGCTTTACTTTCTCAAAGAGATGTTAAAACAATGTTATCCGTTATAACATCTTCTAAGCAAGAATTGTGCAATGTTTTCTTCAATAAATAATCACTCTCCCTTTAATGAGTAAAGCCGAAAGTTATTTTAATGCCAATATTGCTGCTCCTATTTAGGCTCAATCCGTTATGCCCCAAGAGTCTTGTGTTCCTAAAACAGGAGGAGACCCGAGGCTGGTGGTTTTTGTATCGTTGGCCAATCAGTCTGAACCCATTGTGCAAGGGTATGGTGTGACATAGCATTACATTCTTCGATTTCAATTTTTTTTTCGCTTGCAGTTCGTTCAAGTGATTGTCTTGACTGAGCCACATGCCACAATAACAAAAATGACTATGATAATCGAAATTGAATTCAAGCGGAAACTTCAGGCTTGAAAACGTTTTATATTCTTAACTCAAACGATCTTTTTCTTTCATTACCTATGTATTGCTGTAATTAATTAGTAAGTTAGGTTTGCTGTAACTTTAAACTGATAAGTATTGTGTTTTAAAAGCCCGTTTGGGGAGAGTCCACAAGGGATGTATGCATGTAGGTGTTATTAGTCCTTTCCACAAATATCCCGATATTTTTTGGGATACTTTAAAGTTTTCGAGATATTTAAAAAATTATACGATATTTTCGGAAAATCTAGGGATATTAAAAAATGTTCACAGCTATTTTGGCTGAACTCTACGTTTTCTTCACTATTTTTTTTAAACAATTCTTAAAATGTGTAATGTATTTTCCAGAATAGTTTCTACTCTAGAGCCTCAAGGGCATTTAATACACTTCCAGAACACATGAGGGACAGTACCCAATCTATTGATGTTTTTAAAACTAATTTGAGGAAACATTACTTAAATCTAACTTTAACTGTGTACGATCCTGCAGTTCCACAAACTTTCAAAAGTGTCTGCATAAAATGTCATATGAGCAGACCACTAACTAACTGCATTACTAGTTAAACTTTGTTGTTAATTAACTGTTCTGAATCGTATGACTACTGATTTTATTTTGTGTTATTATTATTATTGTTGTTGTTGTTTTTTTTTGGGATGTTTAGGAGTCTCGTTATTGGAACAATAGTTCTGTGAGATCTCTCCTGCCAAATTGTCCTTGGCGAAGTTTGTAAATAAATAAATAAATAAATAAATAAATAAATAAATAAATAAATTTGTAATAAAACCGATCTAAAAGCCATGGACCAATCAAAGCTTGAAGAAAACAAGGCTACCCTCTCCATACTCGGGAAACCACACACCCTGAGTCCAGCGCGGGAAACCACACAGCCCGTGCAAGCCCTGGAAAACATGCAAAGCTCAAACTCGAGAAGAAAGCGGGGGAAAACGCGCATTTGTTTTTACGATAACTGTCCAATTTCTCGCGCGTTCATTGGCTCATTTTTATCATTATTAAGAGTACAGACAGATGTTGTGAACTCTTAAACCAATGAGATTTTATAGACATTTTTAAGTAGCCAATCAAAAAGCGAGAAAAGCTATTGACAATTAATGTTCGCGCTATTGTGAATAAAATTCACCTATCTTTTTTTACAACAAATTTACGGGCTCTTTTCCCGTCATTTATTCGCAGCATTTGACCATTTTAGGGTCTTGTTATTGCAAAAAACAAATTGACGTCCGTTTGTTATGCGTCTGTCCTCTTATTGATGATGAATTTCGTCATAACATTGTCAAAATTTACTGCGGAGCCACTCGCCTGCGGCTCATGGTTTCACAGCCACTTTGACGCAATCTGTCATCAGTAAGAAGACAGAAGCATAAAAAAGTGCCGTCAATTTGTTAAGCTTATTTAAAGGATAGAAAAAAATTTGTATTTGGATTAATGTTTCTACAGTGGATTTCATAAGCAACAAGATATAAATGATTCTGTTGTAGGTGAACTCATGCTGTTGTTTTCACAGTGGTTTGGCTACCCAGCATCTTTTCATAGCACATGACGAAGACTCCCAAGGAGCTGCTGCTAACCTGGAGGTGAAGTGGTCTTTCCCTGAACAGCTCGAGTTTGATTCGGCTCAAAACATAACTGGACCAGAATATACCAGCTTGATAAGCCAGGAGTCAACCTTGATCATTAAGGTAAAATAATGATAGGATAAAAAAAATGAAGCCTAATTTATGCGGCGCTAGAAAGTAAGTTTGTTGAAACAAAACTTTTCCATATTGCTAAATTAGCAACTGCCTCCCCAACCCCTACTACTACAAGACAATTTTAAGAATTTGGCCTAGGTGATTGAAAATCGGGTTATTTTTAGAATAAAAATATGAGCTATTTAGAAGGTTTTTCGAGATATGTAATATTTGTGATATTTTGACATTTTTAAGAATTTCCGGAAAGATATCTAGCCGATTTAACGTCAATGGCCTAAAAAAGACCAAAATAAACTTAAAATTACTCTGCAAAAGAAAATTCACGCATTGTTAATGTTTTATTTCAGTTTGATAAGTTGGAATCCTGTCAGAATATCACCCTCGCCGTAAATCTCAAAGTTGACCACAAAAATGGAACCTCGCCGGGAAAAACTTCACAAACGTCAAGCTTTGTGGCTGTGGAATATTACTGGGAAGATGAAAGCCTGGATGGAGCAGTACACACAGAACGAACAAGGTCTTCTTTTGAGTTCTACGCACCAAGTAAGTTAATAATTTATGATATGAAATATCCGTTTTCTTAACGTAAGTTTAATGTGATTCGTTTTTTTTACGAAAGCCACACAATAACATTTTCTACTGAAAGGTACAGAATTACCAAGGTGGTATTTATAGATCGAAGATGGATAAGCATGGTCAAGACTTGGGAAGATAAAGACGAATTACAGAACGAACAAATTTGTTAAATTTAGTCTAATTAAAGAATGAGATATGACGTGACATCATTGTTGTATCTACTCCCTTGAATGGAGTCAGTGTTAAGATGCGGACTTTCCAACACTTTCCAGACAATGAAAATCTACGGAACTTAAATATTACGTAAAACATATATATTTGAAAGACTTTGCTGTGGCAAAACAAGGTTTTGGGCATTAACGTTATATATGTTTCCATTGCAACATTGTTTGACGGCCATGTTAAAGCAAATTTTAAAGTTCTTAGTTGAATTTCAGTGAACATTTAGTAAGTTAATCCGGCCAAAATATATTATTTGTGGTTTTGTTTTTGTAGGATGTTCTCGTTTTCGTCCCTTGGGAATGAAAGATGGCGAAATCAAGGAAAGCCAGCTGTCGAGTTCCTCTTACATGAAGACTAAACGGAACAAAACTGGGAACTGTCCTCACTTTTCAAGACCAGGCTCTGTTGGTGTGTTTATGGTTGAAGACGGAATGCTGCATTATGACCGCAACAACTTCCTGCAAGTGGATTTCCGCACTAAGACTAAAGTGGAAATGGTAATTAAACCTAAGCTCCTTTTATAACTACTGGGGGGGGGGGAACTCCCTGATATACCAGGGGTAGTATATAGGTGTGAGTGGCCCTAGTAATAAGGGTATTGTTTTCAGCCGTCTTAGTCATAAATAGAGTATCGATTTCGGCCATTTTGGTCTCCAATAGGGTATAAAATTTTGGTCAGCTTATGAATAGGGTCACATATTTAGTCTTGAATCGGTGTCTGTTTGTCCGACTGCCAAGTGTATATTTGCGTGTCGAGATGTTTATTCTTGTCTATGAAAATTCTTAATATCTTTTTGCGCTAACGTTCAATTTTAGGTGTCCATCGAGGGATCAAATGGCAGTTACGTGACCTCGTTCTTGGTACATTCCAGTAACGACAACATAAAGTGGATGGTGTACAAGGACAAAGAAAGCGGAAAACCAAAAGTAACAACAAACTTTACTGAGTTTTCACATGTATTCTTTCTTTAACCTATTTCCCCTTTGTGCTGAATCGATCAAAGCAATTTCAGAACTATTCCCGGTTCGTGTGCTGTCTTATTTTTGCTCCAAATAATATTGTACATTTTAAAACAAATGAAACTTCACTCCCTGTTTTACATTCAGGCAACAAAAAAAACCCAGACATTTTAGGACAAGTGCCAATGAATCACCGTAGCACGAATGCTTTTCCCCTCTGGACACAAAGTATAACGTAGTTGCTTTTAAAAATTCTCAACACCATTTCTCTTAGGAATTTAAAATTACAGCTGACAGCAAATTTCCGCCAGTGAAAGTATCCGTTATCAGTCCACCAATCATCGGCCAGTATTTACGCATCAATCCACGCTCTTGGAAGAAACGTTTGTCGATGGTAATTGAATTCTATGGATGTTATCTTGTGGATAACAGAAATGGTAAGCGACTTATACTTAATACCTGAATTTTTCAAGGTTTTCCGAATAGAACAGGAAAAAATATGCGGCTTATTTTTGACCTAATGTAACCATAAGATCTCACCAAAACTGTTTTACTACTTTATGGAAAAAATGTTCCTTTAAAGAATGACAAGGTATGAAATGTTCCCAATGTGATCCAATGTTGGGGCTTTCTTTTGGCATTTTTTTGCAAAATTGGGGCAATTTTTTTTGGTCAAACATTTGGCGTTTTTTTTACATTTAATGATTGAGATAATTGACTCTACTGACGAAAAAAAGGTCTTCAGAAAAAAAGAGCATAAGTGTAATTGCTAATCAGTTACTTTGAAGAGCCTGCTTATTTCACGTTTTGTTTTGTTGTTTTGTTTGTCTTTTGTACAGTTCCTCGCCCCCTTGGAATGGAGTCTGGTGCCATCAAAGATTCCCAGATAAATGCATCGAGTGAAACAGAGAACGGAACTCGGGATCAGTCCCGTCTCAACTCGGGACCAGAAAAAGCATGGTGTGTTCAGGAGTCGGATAGTGTTAGGACATTAACCATCAATCTCACAAAACCGTACTACATTACTCAGGTGAGAGTTCCGACAGAAAAAGAACAAACCCCAGGGAAAATAATTTAGAGGAAAGGCAACGCACTAAATAAACACCTGGGAAAATAATGTAGGGGAAGGCAACGTACTAAATAGACCCCTGGGAAAATAATATGGGGGGGAAGGCAACATGTCATACTAAGAGTACGTAAGAGTGGCGGGTGGAGAGGGGGAGGGGAGTGTTGGGCGAGAGTGTAAGACACGTGATTGAACCATATGGTGCAGGATGAACATGCTTTCTGCTACTCTTGGGCTACAAGTGAGAATTAAGCGCCAGATCAAGTAGGTCCAAATGCAGGTTATGATTGGAACAGTGGGTCCATAAAAGAGGAGCCATTTATGATTAAATCCAATTGAATCATTTGAGGATTGAAGAGGCTTAGAGATGTAAGGGGTTTCATGTTTTTTGCTGTTTTAAGCATTAACCAAAGTTCAAGATTCATCTTTATTTTTCATTTTTGATAGATCTCAATGCAAGGTAAACTGTGTCACCCAGAAAATGAATGTGAGCCTCCCCCTGAATTTGTCTTCTTGGCATTTGACGGGAAAATCGTTCAAGAACATGGAAAGAAAAAGGTATCTGAGGATGATATCAGAGACATTTTTTTATGTGTATTTAATACAATAGTTATTCATATACTGATATCCGGAATTACTACGCCTACGAAATTATGATGAAATTTATGCATGCTTCTGAAAAGGTTCTTCATTAATTAAAATGGTGTTTTTGAATTTTGTTTTTGTAGCGTTTCCAAGGAAATCAGGTAGACCACGTGATTACGCACACCTTGATCGTACCCAAGAAGGCTTCGACAGTGACCTTTGACCTCAGTGGCACACAAGGAAAGAGATGCATGCGCGTGGAGGTGTATGGGAAGTCAGTCAAAGAAGCAGGTAGGCAATATTTACTAAATCTTGAAATAAACTTTGTGTTAATGTCCAAGCCACAAAAGATCATTGTTGATTCAGAGGGGGTGAAGGTCTCAAAAGCCAAAATTCTTGGGTTAGAGGAGGAAAAAATCAGCTATATAAATATGTATAAATGCGCCGTGCAGGAAAATATGGCTTTTAAGCTTTTTTCCAGAAAAAAAAGGCTTAAGATTTTGCCTAACTGGTGGTAATGACAATAAACAATGATTTATAGCTTTTGTTTTCATTTTTCAGAAACCCCAGAAATAGTAATGCGTGGCTTTCTCTGTGCACATGACGGCGATGAGCCTATTGTGTTTCTGTGTTTTGGAGAATACAGTGAAGATGACGTGTAAGTGTTCATGTAAATATCTTTATAATATAGATAGGACCCTGCGTGCGCTCTGATTGGTCAAAAACCCATGTTTTATCAGGGTATAAATCATAGAAAAAGCGTGGTTTATTATTTTGCGCGTGTAAAATCTATATCATAAAGCAAATGAAGCCGAAGCCTGAGTTCTGTATTACACTGTGATAAAACACTCCGGACATTTGAGAACACTCGAGAAATGTAGGAAACACTCGCCCATGGGTCGAGTTTTCTACATTTCCCTCGTGTTTTCAAATGCCCGTCGTGTTTTAAAAGTCAATTTTAATACACGTTTTAATACACGGCTTAGGCTTCTTTATATGCTAATTAAAGGTATATTCTCTTCTTTTAAAGTGTATATGACACAAAAAATATTTTCTGCTTATTTGAAAGGCCTTTCAAAATACAGAAGAATGGCGTTTTTCTTTTTGAAACATCTTTTTTCGTTTTAGAGATATTGACGTTTTTCTGTTATGCAAATTAGGCCAGTGATGATGTCATAATACTGCAACTGAAAAGTTGTAAAAACTGAATAAACGATATCTCCGGAAATATTAAAGCAGTGTTCTTGAAACTTGGCAGTATTATGACATCATCACTGATCTAATTTGCATAATAGAAACACGTTAATATCTCTAAAACGAAAAAAGATATTTCAAAGAGAAAAACGCCATTATTCTATATTTTGAAAGGCCTTTCAAATAAGCAGAAAATATTTTTTGTGTCATATACACTTCAAGTAAACTTCACGTAATCATTCTGGCCAATCACAAAGGACACAATTACTCTAGTCAGCCAATCAAAACTCGAAGTATCTAACTGACGAAAACGTGAGCGCTTGAGTCACAATTGGTTTTGTTTAGCTTCTGATTGGATAAAAAAGTGACGCAAGTTGTTTTAATCCAATTGTGAAGCAAATTAAATAATAAAAAAGCCATTACTTTTTGACACTCAAGAGATAAGCGCTTTACAACCACTTTTTATCTTTAACCAAGGTCTTTCAAATTTTCGCTTCAAACACTCACAGTCCTCGAGGCCATCAAAGTGGAGCCTTGGTGTACAACGTTGGAAAGCATCAGTATTAACAATTACCAGAAGCAAATCATCTGGACTAGGTGATATGGTTCTGCAATTACATACTAGTGACTGATTGTAGATCACATATAGCTTCGTTCTTATGTTAACAGGTTTCCAAGAAGCACATGTTTGGGGATCCAAAATGTAGGAAAATCTCACTTTGGTAAGATTACAACTAAAAGTGATATCTAAATTTGCGCCTTCTCGTTACCAAGAGTGATCAAAATAAAATTTCTCTTTGAAAAGTAACTATATATTATATATAGCACACTGGCCATGGAAATTAAGGAAATCATCATTCTTGGCTAATATACTGATCAAAATTGCCTAAATCAAGATCACATTTCTCCTTGGAATATCAATTCATACTCCATCACACAGGTGATAAGAATTTACCAAATGATCTCCACTGGGAAGTTGTCTTTATATGTGTAGCAATTCTCCCAAATATTATTGTAAGAAATGTATGGAGACATATAAGGAGAAAATCTATGTTGGTCATGAGGCTTTAAGGGTAACAAAGCAGTTTGAAGAATAGCCCAGAGAAGTGGCACTGAAAACAGAACAGGTGCGAATACCAGAGGTGACAGTCCGAGCGTCCGAGCGAAGTTCAACTGACATGCGCTCAATTAAACTACAACCAGGATTTTCTGGTTCGGGTTTTTGATTTCGCCTGTCATTCTACCAGAAGTACCTCACTGGCACAGATAAACGGTTTCAGCTCCGTTCGACCAGTACAAATAAAGTTCTCTTACTTTTAAATCATCTAAATAAGTCAAAGGCAGGTGGCCTTGACAAAATATTTGCTAGGTCCCGCTAGGCTTATTCGGGAACGTGCAGATCTCATTTGAATCCCTATCCGTGATATTTTTAACCAGTCAATAAGGCAAGGCATATTTCCCGGATGAAAACGCGCAAAGGCCACCCCACTTTTTGAACAAAGCGATCTGGACGATCTAAATAATTATCGTCCAATTTCAATGATCTCAGCCAGGTCTCTGAAAGAATCGGCTATGATCAATCATATGCTTACCAAGAAGAGCCCAATATCATCTGTGAATATCAACCGGGCTTTCGTCCTATTCACTCAACCGTCACGGCTCTCGATCCTTAAGGCCACCGGCACTTGGGCATACAGCATTGACCGCGGTAAAATCAATGCCGCTGTTTTCTTAGATCCTAAAGGTCGGCACACACGATGGGACTAGTCCCCGCGACTAGTCGTCCCTGCCACAAGTCGCGGGGACAAGTCCCATCGTGTAAACTGGCCATTTTTGCTTCAAAATCTAGTCGCAGGAGCCAACTTTGGTCCTTGCGACCAGTTCCACCAATTCAAACCAGTTTGAATTTTGGCGACAAGTCCCTTCGACTTGTTCCTCAAAAAGCTTCGTGTGAACTGTTCAGTGGACAAGTACCTGCGGCCAGTCCCAACGTGTAAACTCTTCAGGGGACTAGTCGCAGGGACTATAGTCGCATTGAATAGTCCCCTCGTGTGTGCCGACCTTAAAGAAAGGTCTTCGACACAGTTAACTACGAGATACTTTTATAGAAATTAAGCAATTACGGCATATATGGCAACGCGTACTAATGGTTTAAGTCATATTTAGAGAATCGTCCTCAAATGTGCTCCGTCAAAGGATCACTTTATAAAAGCTTTTCATCAAGTTGTGGTGTTCCCCAGGGGACGATTTTGGGGCCACTACTATTTCTATTTTACATCAAGGATCTGTATCAAATTGTACGCACCTTACGTACGCAGGTAAAAATGCAGACAATATTTAGTTGTGTCTAAATCAAGATTTAGAAAATGTTCACAATTGGCCGGAGAGCAAGCAAATGCACTCTAAGTATGCCAAACTAAAACCGAATTCATGGTTATCGGATCTAGGCAGAGGTTTTAAAGTACTCTCACAGAGTCCCTGACGTTTGCAATTAATGATTTTCAAGTTAGCCAGGTTACACCGTAAAATCACTTGGTGTGACCATCAATGATAGACTTGATTGGAGTGGCCATACTGAGAAAGTAACTAAAAATGTCTCTTCTGGTATTGGCACCATAAAACGAATAAGGCACCTTGTTCCTCAGGCGACCTTACTTCTTATATATCAAGCTTTGATACCGCCACACTTCGACAAAAGCAATATCGTTTGGGGAAACTGTAGGAATGAGGTAGAAAAGCTACAAAATAAAGCAGAAGTGTCCTACTCAAACTATGACGTAGATGCTGGTCACCTGTTTAAACTTCTAGGATGGAAAAATCTAGGCTCAATTACCAGACAGCGGCCGAAATGAAGTCAAGGAAAAATCTAGCTTCCCAGCAGCAAATTCAAAGAGCTACGATGGTTGCAGGTATCTGCACGGGCTGGCTCCAAACTATCTTAGTTCTAAATTTGAAAGGCGAGAAATCGGATATAACCTAAGGGACGCTAAGAATAAACTCAATGTTCTATTACCGCGCGCAAACTTTTAAAAAAATAGCTTCAGCTATTTGGCGCCACTCTCT
>JAHPZR010016725.1:0-17500 GCA_019787425.1 Platygyra sinensis | reverse complement strand
GACAAAGTTCTTTCCAAATTTGGTCAACAACAGCTGGTTATGAGCTGGTTATGGTGAATTATGCGTGTGGTTTTATCCAATCAGAAACGGGGATATATTTTGAATGAATAATAAATAGAGGATATTACACGGTGGCGAGGAGATATGAATTTTATGTTCGAGTGGCAAGAACAATATCTCACGAATGAACGCAGTGAACGAGTGAGTTTGTTATTCTTGCCAAGAGAACATAAAATTCATATCTTCGAGCTAACGTTTAATGTTCTTTTCATTATACAGACATACTGATGACGGCGCGTTTTTGACGATTTTCTGAAGATTTCCGACCACTTTCCGAAGATTTTCCAAAATTGTTCTGAAGGCCAGACGAACGTTCCCGAACATTTTCCGACAATTTCCGAAGATGTTTTGATCATACACCAACGAATTTAAGTACAACTTAAGAGACAAACTTGATATCAGTGAAATCATGATATTTTCACTAGCGAGGATGTGGAAAATACGCCACTCGAGTCCCGGATGTAGTTTCGTATGAATTTTACGAGTGGTGTACTTTTGAGTAAACACTCGTGACTATATAACAATTGAATATATTGAACCTGCAAGTCGTTTGAAGAATACGATAATGAATTGATTGTTTCAATAATGAAGTTACTGGCCATTTCAAAAATCAGTTTAAATTAAACCCATTAGCCATATTCTTGGAATGACTGGTGGGTTCAATTTTCCAATAATCAATTCATTAACATAATCTTGAGGGGTACGCTTCACTTGGTTTGACAGTAATCGGGCGTCAGATATGGGTCGGCCTTGTCCGGCAACTTCGTGAGTGTCGCCAGGTGTTATTTTTGGTTATTTTGAACAAAATGTGTTATTCTTCTTCGAAGTAAACCCAGAATTCTCGAGTTTATTGAAAGAGGCCAACACAACTTAAGCATTCTCGTTATTTTTGTTACCTGCTAAGAAAAGGCTGTTATCTTGTTGTTTCGGTTTGATGTTTTGACTTCCGCTGGTACTACAGCGGGTACTACAGGCGCTGTCACCGCATGCAGGGTGAGGACGAACGCAAAAGGTACGAGCAGGGAAGGATAGGGCGTCGTCTGCATGCTTCTTTGATGGTCTCCACTGACCGAGAGCCTGGCGGAACAGGCTACTCCCGGCAGTCGGACGTCTGACATTGAAAAATGGGCCTTTCATCTGGCAGTGAGAAATCCTGGTTCTAGAATTAACATTTTTCTTTCTGAGCGGTCAAAAGTTTTGCAACGCGAACCGGTGAAATGAACCACGCACGAACTAGTAGTTTCGGTGAATGACTTTATTAAAACGTTACGCAAAATTAAAGAAAACATGTTGCTCTAAAATGAGTTTTTATTTCTTCATGACGAATTGATTTCTCATGAAAGTTGAATGAGGAATTATAATTCTTCCTTGCTTATTTTAATACTTAGTAACTAGTTGACCATTAATTACACTGATCATGACATTTTTAACGACAGGACCATTTTTTTGTTTCGTTCTATTCAGATATTAGCCCGTGTCAAAGCAGTCCTTGTATGCGCGGAGGAACATGCAATGTAGAAAGCGATGGATACAGCTGTGACTGTTTGCCATTTTATTCTGGTCGCCACTGTGAGGGTAAGTGCAAAAAATTCTCAGACATTATATTATAGCTTGAACAGTGCATGTGTACCAGGGAGGGAGAGGGGGAAGAGTATTACGACGTTTTTTCAAACGTAATATTTAAGAAAACACTCCAAGCTTAGAGTCACAAGAGTTAGCTTAAGATGAGATAACAAAACTTTGTGAAAAGACAACTGATTTCTCTGAATGAAGTGTAGAAAGAAGCTAACAAATCACTTTATAAGGAACATATTTGAACACAACGATGCTAACGGCTTGTATTATTGTAAAACATGTTCATTGTAAAACAGTCTCTGGTCAGTTGGTCTTAATTTTTTAGCGCGAATCTGTTTGTTGTTTATTGGAAGTGCGGTTGTAACAAAACTACTAAAATCTTTAGCTTTGAAATGGTAACTAAAAAGTAAACAACATCATGAGAATAGTTTAGTCTCTTATTGGGCAAAAAGCGAAGAAGGTTCCGCCTCAGTACGAAAATCAAAATTAACGTTCTCAATAAAAAAGAGACCGTACTTGGACAAGGCAACTTTCTCTGCATTTTTTCAAGTCAGGATTAATTTGATATACTTTCATCAAACTAAATCTCTATAGTAAATTAATGAATCCGTTGAATTGTAGCCTGCAAATACAGCCGCCTCTGAGAAGATGAGAGATGCCTGTAATTCGCAGGCTATTGGAACTCTGTACTGCTAATTTTACTTTTTAATAGACCCTTCTCCAAAATGGCGGCCGAAAATTCAAATAGGTTAAAATAAGCCAAAATTAAAAACGCATACCAGCTCTAGAAAGAACACCTTTACTTTAGTAACCCTGAAAAAGTTTCAGCATTTCAGCTGTAATATCTGCTGAGAAAATGTATGTTGAAAATTGAAAAATTTACGAGACGTTTGTATGACTGGGGGTATAATGCGTACCCCCAGTCATACAAACGTCTGTACGGGGTTCGAATCCCGTTGAAGCCCTGATTTTTTCAGGCTTCTTCTTTCCAATTGCTTAAATTGGAAAAACTACTGCGATGATCATTCTTCAATTTCAGAGACACAGATGAGTCGACATTCGAAGGTATAACATTTTTTACAATGCGTAGTCCCCGCCATCGCTGTCGTCATTGCTAAAACTCTCTATTATCAGATGCTGGCTCCGTGAGCTGGCAAGATGAAAAGAATTCTTCGCTTTGATGGAATACCCGAGCGGGCAAGATGGCGCTGTATCCTGCCAAAAAGTAGTACTTTTTTCCAGTGCCGTCAAGATGGCTGGAGTTCAGCAAATATCCAGCCATCTTGCCCTCACGCTTGGTCAATAACCCAGATATATTATATCTCTAAGTTAGTACGGAAGCTGTGATTGGTCAGTTTAGCGGGCCGTACTCTCCTGCATGGACTGCTAAAATTTAAAGTTTTTTTATTGCTAATGCGTTGCGCGATTTATCGCTAAATTTTCTCAACTTATTTAGCAAATAAAAGTTTAAAACTTTCTTTTACTCCAAATTGTTTACCAAAGCGTGCTAACGACTTACAAACGATTTCAAATTGATTCGTTTTGCTTTCGACCAGCTTCCGTCCCTCATGAATGGAAATCGTTCCCGAACCCTTAAGACACACAATAGAAATATAATAAGTAACTTACTAACCTCGTTTTCTCGGTCCGTACTGTAAGTTGTAGGGGTGGAGCGCGGATTCACTCGATCACTCGATCACTCGATCACTCGATCACTCGATCACTCGATCACTCGATCACTCGATCACTCGATCACTCGATCACTCGATCACTCGATCACTCGATCACTCGATCACTCGATCACTCGATCACTCGATCACTCGATCACTCGATCACTCGATCACTCGATCACTCGATCACTCGATCACTCGATCACTCGATCACTCGATCACTCCATCACTCGATCACTCGATCACTCGATCACTCCATCACTCGATCACTCCATCACTCCATCACTTCCCGTTAGACATTTGGAAACCCGGGGGAGCTTCCATATGAAAAAGCCGCAAGGAGTGCTCTTCGGAAAATTTAACTCGTACGGGAGACTTATGTGGACATTGCCTGAGCTTCATCATAACCCTAAAAGATACCACTTAAAACGGAATAGGTTCGATTACTAGCTATTTCTCAAGAGAGGATCCCGTGGGCACGTAATCGAGAGATCAGCAGAAATCAAGACTGAAAACCGAAAAATTAATAAATAAGAACGTTTCTTTTAATTATTATTTCTTCTAGTGCACCCTAAACGATACTTTGACAGCTAAAAATGGTGATGTTTCGTCGTCAACATCGTAAGTGAGACCAGAATCCTTGATTTGTACCCGAGACGACGAAAATTTGTCAACCTTTGCATACAAGAGTTCCCCCCCCCCCCCACCCGGGTTTTGAACATCAGGCGTTTAAGGCCGTTTCATGGTCGCTTGCACTGTGTCAAGTTAGTTATTCTTTGAATTCTGACCTAAGTACTCAATATCTTATCGCAGAAATGCTCTATATTTTATAAATTCTCGCACGAACGCTTTTATAAACAGAAGCTACCTATAATTATAGAAGTCTCTTTTAAGAAAATAGCTCATTTACCGAAAGTGCCGCTCGTACAGGTTTAACCATACTCGATTGCCGAAAAAGAAAAAGAGGACACTGATCATGAAAGTCAAAGTTGACGAGCTGTATGAATTTTCGAATGATTCAAGTCGTGATTAAATGTTCTTAAAGGCCTTCATTAATACGGTACTGGTGGCTCAAAAATAATGAAAGAAAATTTCATTTCCGGTTCGTCGATAGGAGATTTTTGCAGCCATTAAATGCACCGGAAGGGCGGAAAGAGCGGACTGCCCGTTTCACCGCCCAGCCTTCTTCCGCCCTTGTCTGGTGACGAGAGGGAGCGCTCCCACTCGCTTCGCTCACTGATGTTCTTTTGCCCCCCCCCCCCCTCCCCCCTCGGTCCTAGCTGGGAGCCTGTTCGCAGGCTAGTCTTATTGCATGGTTCATTGTAAGACATGCAGTCTCTGGTCAGTTGGTCTTTTTTTAGCGCGAAACTGTCTGCTGCTTGTTGGAAGTGCAGACAACATCATGAGAACGTCGTAGGCTCTAATCGTGAAAAGAGTCTTCGTACGAAAATTAGAATTAAAGTTCTTAACAAAAAAAGACTACTCGGACAAGGCAACGTTTTCATAAAACTAAATCTCCATAGTTAATTAATGTTGAATTGTAGCCTAAGATGCCTGTAATTCGTGGGATATTGAAACGCTATCTGCACCGCTACTTTTACTTTTTAATTATCACTGAGACGTTCCACCCACTGCAGACATCAGAGTTTTTATGTTACCAGTATAAAACCAATAGGAATTATAAGCCGTGTATACACATTTGATTCTCTTGGATAAGACCTTTCATTTTTTATCAGAGACCAATAGTTCAGTCATTTTTTTTTATTGTTTTTTTAGAAAGCCTAGCTGACTTACAGGATGCAAATATTTTGAAAAATAACGTTAACCACTTGACAAATTTACAAAACTGGTTAAAACCGGTCATGCAGAGTATACACTCTCAGTGGAAGCGTTGCTGGCTTGCATCAGTGGATGGCTGGTCTGCCGACACTTTTCATTCGTATTGCGACAACAAAGGACCAACAGTGACAATTATCCGTGTGGGAAAGTACATCTTCGGGGGATATACGAGTGCATCGTGGGGTGAGTAAGCATTTCCTCTCTATATATGTAGGATTTATCACCTCTAGGACCACATCGCCTCGCACCAGTTAATCGTTTATTCAAAACTAGTTTAGTACATATCAGGAACACTTGATAACCCCTGATTTGCATCTGGGTGTGGACACGTCACGAAAAAAACTTGATCTAAATTGATATCAAACGGAATGTGATTCGTCATTAATCATTTGGAGTCTGGCAGACTATACTAGTTACACAAACTCTCAGGCCAGAAGTCCAACACATTTGGTATTACTTTATTGAGTTACAAAATTAGTTTCAATAATTTGAGATGAAACTTCAACCAAGAGTTCTCTTGACAAGCCAATCCATGTTTGAAGTTTCGTCTGTACTTATCTATTAAAAACATGTTGACGTCTCAATAAAACGATTCCAACTATATGTAATTAAATCATGTGTTTTCGTGGGCCTTTTACGATTAGATGCAAACGTACCGAGGATATTTCTATTTTTTACAAATTAGTCTCGTCCCCTTGTGGGGCCAGGAGCAGTTCAACCGCGTTCTTGTTCTCACTGGTGAACAAGCCAGGCTGGGGACCAGTAACATTTAGGCCACCAGGAGCACAACATTCTTATGAGTCTGCTATATACAGCTGCCCTTCAGTCGGACCCACATTTGGAGTTGGAGGTCCCGATATTTACATTTACTTTGACTCCTCATCAAACACACTTAAATCATCATCATACCTTGGATACACCTACAAAGCACCATCTGGATACAGCTATGGTGACGAGTTCGCATATTCATTTCTGGCAGGAAGTTTACACTTTCAACTAGACGAGGTGGAAGTCTTCTATGAAACAAACTACAAATAAAAAACTTTAACATCGGCAGCAGGAGCGTAACTAGCTTTTGAAAAATTGTAAGCCTAGCGATGGGCCCGCATCCAGGAACTGTTGAGGGGGGTGGATTATTTTTTGAGAATTTTTTCAGAAGACAACCTTAAACACGTTTTTTTTTTAGCTTTCAGGTGATATGATACTGTGTAAAGACCAAATTCTGTGTAGTATATGATAGAACATGGCAGCGAATATTTCATCAATTCCAGTTCTACGCCATCTTTATATTGAGCAATCCCGATAAAATGTTTTCTTCCCATATCGCCCGACCGATCAATTTTTTTTTATGATAAAGTTGATTCGTTGTCTTCACCCATTAGTGCTTGTTCCCAAGTTTCATTCGCTTTATAAACATCTTCAAGTGACTCAGACATCTCAATCAGTCCTCATAACGACACTCCAATACAAAATGGCAGTCACGAGAAGATAGAACGAAGGCTCAGAAGGAATAATTTATATATTTATTAATTTGTTGATATTTCTGTTGTACCCTTTTATGCTATATTTCTGACCCCCGACTCACGTTTGTGAGGCGCGCAGAGGGTTATGGGAAACGATCCAAGCATGTTATGGGAATATCCTTATGGCGCTTCAGTAATATGAAAAAACGCGGCTTGTTAACTGGAAATATTTTGTACAGGCATGTAGAAGCTCTTGCAAACTCGCAATTCAATTTGTCGTCTTAGTGCAGAAGACGTTTTTATTTTTGGGCTTGTGACATTGTCCCTGTCGTTTTCTTCTGTTCTATCAAAGGGTATTGAGCCACGTGAAAATAAGTATGATTTTAAGGGTCACCTCGCAGCTCTTACAAGGTCTCCCCTGATTGGAGACCACCCTTGAGGTTTAACAAAAGAACAAACAACAGAAACAAGGGACCCTAGCCCTAAAACAAAAGGGCTGCGACTCTATCCTCGCCAATGAAATTTAGAGCTTGTAGGAGCTGCGAGGCTACTGGATTTTAAATTATTGCCCCCGCAGGGTTTTGGCCCGTATAAAGAATGTGTGAAATATTGGTGTAGTATGCGAATCAATCCCGATTTGAAGATACTAGGCGCGCACGGTGGTCCCGATTAATTTTTCAGTCAGCTCGCAAGGCAATACTACATGGGTAATTCTTGCAACTACAAACACGAGGAAGAGATCGAGGAAGATGGCTCCACGAAGAAGAGAGGAAGATATTTGCCAAAATATATTTTGAAGCGAGTATCTGCCATAACAGTGATTTCTTCATATATCTTGAATTCAAAGGCTATTCAGCAGTGCCAGATTGAACTGTTTGGTACAGAAGTTGATTTGTCGGGCACAAATCAGCAAAGATCACGTTTATTTGGATCGCTTATTTTTACTTCGGCTAGATTGCAGAATACCCGGCCCACTTTTTGGAATTCTTAAATGCTGTTACCGCAGTCCCGCAGTCGACATAATTTACATAATAAACTGTATATAAAAATCACGAATACACTTGACTGGCAGGGGTCCAAATGTAAATGTAAATGTTTTGCGGCGTTTTCGTTGAGGACAAAAAGCTTGACTCTAATTTGCATATATGGCGACTGTAACGCGATTCTTCTGTTTACACCTCGGGAAAAAATCTCAACTTCCGTTCTGCTTTCGAGATACATTTGCTGGAAGAGTCCTCATATATCAAGACAAATGGTTTCAGTATCAAACTAGAACAACAGAGTGATTTGATACTTTTTTTTTTCCAGAATGTACTTCGTGAGAGTATTATGTAAAGAATATCATGTGATAGAATGAGTAAGACAGAATGTGTTGGTTTAGTTAATTAAAATTTATGATACCATGCCTAAGTTACTTGAACAGTATGAGTGATATAGTTTACAAAAAATATAAATTTTAGTTCATACAATAAATAAAAGATTCCTTATACGCAGTGAAATTTTATAAGAATTTTATATCCTTCAGGGATAAAATAGAAGCGGGGGCAGATTTAGTGAGAACTATTACTAGTATCATTCTATAGAAAGTAGCTCTGTAATTAAGTAAAGCATCATATTCTATGCAACGTGGGACACCATGTTGTGAAAGTAGAAAACAATAAAGTTAAGGCTGAAAAAAAGTGTTTATAATTTTTTTCGGGAGAAAGAAAGAAAATATGTCTTTACGTAAAAAAAACGAGGTAGAAAGATAAAAGAAGGGACTCGCGGCATAGCTTTGCGTTCACATTTTTTCACCGGACAGTCGCAAAGGAAACGAACCACCTTTGTTCAAAGACGCTAGCTTGTTGCCTTCAGGAAGCCTGAATTTGAACTGAAAATATGTGTGCAAATAGAGGTTTCATGCCGGTGAATAAAACCTCGAAGGGAATTAAATGAGCCAGTCTTTAAAAGAATAAAACTCGACGAAGAAAAGTTTTGTCAAAACAGAGTGCAGGGTCTGGATAAAGTTCAATCGAATGGATGACAAGGTTTGATGAAAACAAATCTTCCTCGGGTTGAACGCTGTTTTCAGAATTAATGGTACGTGAGAACATTAGCTCACGAACTTACAAGGTTTATGTATCATACTACTTTAACTTCAATCTATAGCGTAAGAAAGGGAGAGTTCGGTGACAGGACTAGTTGGGAAGCAGCACGAAAATCAGCAGGCGACAGACAAGAAAGGGATGCGTATTTTGTTCTCTAGACACACAAAGAGAAAAGCAATACGACAGTCGGTTGATCTTCTTAAACTGTCTTTAAAGATTGATTTTAGCATTTACCAAAAATTTATCTTTCTTTTTGGAAAATTTTCACCTATTTGGAACTACTTATTCTCTTTCGTCAGGAACAGAGGCGTTTTCTCGAGGCATATGCAATGCAAGGAAAATAGCGAACTTTCTCGACAAAGGCAACACAACAGGAAAGTATTATAACATGGCAGGTTTACAGCTGTTTCAACAAACCTTTTTCCCAAAAGCGTAAAAGCGAACGCGACAACGATGCCGATTGGTTTTATGGGTAGTAATACTTCAGCGTTTCTTGATTGATGCTCATGGTGTCTCAACATGAATGGAGGAGAAAGAATTAATACCCAGTTTGTATCGTTTCCCTCTATCGTAATGAAACACTTAAATCTTCTTTTCAAGCAACCGTAAACCGCCATTACACATAATACCTTTCGACATTGTGAGTGAAGCATTTACGTTTTGGTGGGACAATCTTTCTGAAAATAGTATGTTACTATTTTTAAATGGTAAAACGCGCTATACACAAACGACGACTTCTCTTAGGGTAAAAAAAAGTATGAATCTAAAACAAACATGGTTACCATATTTCTTTTTACTATGAAATTATTATGGGCTTCCATCATAAACTGTTTTTATTTCAGTAAAACTATAACATCACCAACTGGTTGTACAACACACTCCTCTGCGACTCTCCTAATGAATAATTTAGCTGAAGTAATAATATAAGTCAAGCATCAGGTTGTTTACTTTACTAACTTCAAAACAAAATATTAAAGAGAATATTTTGACATTTTAAATTAAACAGTAGCGATATTAAAACACCGTTTGTTATATCTAAATTAAAGACAAGGAATTTAACTTAGTGTTTTCAAAACGTGTGGAATTACGTAGAGTCGTACTTCGGTATTTTCCCGAGTTTTAGTAAAAATTAGAGTTACAGAATTAATTTGGAATTTTTTCCCAGTTTTAATTTCGTAGAAGTGGTTCATATCTTAATTAAAGACGAGGAATTTTACTTAGAGTCTTGGAAATGTGTGGAATTACGTACAGTCATTTTTTTCGGTATTTCCCGAGTTTTTGAGTAAAAATTAGAGTTGGAGAATTAATTTGGAATTTTTCCCAGTTTTAAATTTTGTTCCCCCAACCTCGTTCACAGGGCCTTTGTCCTGGTTTGGGGGCGGGGCGGAGAAAAGGCCCTGGGAACGAGGTTGCTGTTCCCCGACTCAAGAGACGTCCAACATCTGTTAAGGCAATTTATATGTTGCTGCCTGATCACGTAGACGATGTAATATTAACAAATCCACTCTTTTATCTTCACCTAAACACTTTTTTCCAACGGGAAGTTCATCTCAATGGATTAACTCTTATTGTCTGATTTCCTTAGAAAAAAAATGATGTTTTTATTAGAGAAACAGCTGTCACTGTCAACAAAATTGAGAGGGAAGAATATTGCAAAATATACGGATTATCAGAGCTCTAAATCATGCATACGAAAAACGTTTTCAGAAAATTTAGAATGATGTTGTTAAGCATACCGAGAAAGGAAGTTTTCAATTTATTAAGACTAACACATTCCCTGCAGTGAGTATTTTGGCTCAAATACAGCTAAAATAATCAATAAATTAACCTGCATTCAGACAAGAGACCATGACACTTAACAGGTTTGTATAGGCGTTTTCCATTTACCAAAAGATTCTGGGAAATTCTGGAAACTTTCGGTGGGAGATGTTTATCGGTGAGGTGTTCCATTTGACACACTCGTCCCATTCATTCTCAGGCTCCCCTCACCATCTGATGTATTTCCCGCCAAAATACAAAATGGCGGCACAACTGTTGTTGTTGAACGAAATGCTAGTCTTCTCTTTGGAAGAAGAGAGTCTCGTTAATTCAGATGATGATGACATTCCTATCCTGGTGGCGGTTGCAACCTATATGAGGCGCGATCTTCACAGAAATAAAGGTTTTTTAGTTTAATAGTTTCCCTGCATATACGATCGATGAATTTAAAAGTCACTTCGGCAGGATGACTCGAGGGACCTTTGAAGCTCTGTGCCGAGAAGTACAAGCCACGGGAAGAGTTCCTAAGTTCCTAAATCAGGAGCTAGGCCATGACAGACTGAGTATTCGTAGAAAGCGGAGGAGACGGAAGGCACCGAGCTAGCTGAGGGAGTAGCCGCCATATTTGATTACCGAAGATATGGTCGTGAGCGGCCTGGAACTGGTAAAAACCTTTGCAAAACCCATAAATGGAACACGCAGTTCCATCGGAAAATTTCCAACGGGAAAACGGGACTACCTTTTTAGAAGTTCCACTTTTACCGGAAATTTTCCAGTGGAACGAACCGAAAAATCACGTTCCATTTACAACCCAACCGGAATTTCCGGAATATCTTGGTAAATGGAAAACGCCCTATATTTTCTTAACAACACGCAACACAAAGCTAATAAATTTCAGCAGGAGCGTGTTTCGATCTGTTTCAAGCATGCACAAGGGAATTTCAAGTCAAGAAATTCAACGAAATATTTTAAACAATGTAACAACAGACATGTGATCACTTAATAAGAAAGTGTCACATGGCTAAAATGCAGTGTTAAACACTCGGACTGTTGCGATATTTTCTTTAATTCAGCAACCCCTTTGCTGCTGTGACGTCAGTAACAGTTAGCAATAATGAATCCATTTTGTTCCTCAAAAGTTTTATCAGGAAGAGAACTACTTCCACACAGTTTATAACAGCAACAGCAACAGCAACAATTAGCTTTATTTGCATGGCCATGAAAGAGAGTTAGAGCATTGCAAACTTTAAGAAAAGCAGGGAGCGTATAATTTTCGAAGTTATCTCCAGAAACCAACCACTGATCATGAGAAAATGCAGAGGACATTAGTTTCATTTTTTCAAAGCTTTTTTTAACTTGTCTAGAGACAATTATTATATCGATTAAGCAGACGATATTATTACTAAGCTTAGACATCAACATATTTACTACAACTTTTAATTTTTTAATGGACCCATACTATTTATCTGCCAAAAGTTTGCAGCTGCAATAAACTCTTTTCTTTCAGTTGTATAAGAATATATTTTATAAGAACATCGAAGCTGAAATTTGCGAAGTTGTGCGAATATTTTAAGAATAACCCCGTTGATGAGATTTTAAAAAGAATAGAATTTTTCTGGACCGCAAAACTCGCCAAAGACAACAAAAACGTTATATTAGTAGCTATATATTCGTTGCTAATAAAAGGTCTGAAAGAAGTTATCGCTTTCAGTTTAACAGTCTTTATTGTCTCCAGTCTGAATCCAAAATTACCCAAAAGCCATCAAAGTCAAGATAGAACAGATAATCTGACGCTGTGTCAGCCTAGTCTAGTTTGTATTCCTATACTCTAATAATATTCATAATATTTAAAAACCATATTTTCATCCTAAAATCGGCAGAAAATTAAGAACATTCAGCCTGGGCCGGAAAACAATGTTCTTATATAAAAAAGGAGTGTAGGTGAAGTTAAATTGCGAATCCGTTTTAAATTCCAACGGGAAGTTGTTCAATGAAACATTAAAGCCAATCATCTCCTCTCCACATATCACTACAGAAAGAAAAACATTGGAGTTTTAATTTCAAAATGAGTCGAGTTTGAACGGTGTATGAAGATTGAGCTTCAATTTTGGACGTGAAGTCATCACAAGTGATCCATTAAAGCCAATTATCTTCTCTCAATATAAAAACCAAACTTTGGTGTTTTAATTTCCAAAATGCAAAGAGTTTGAACGGCGGGCTGACAAAATTGGACATTTAAGAACTGCGTTATACAGCTCAGTTAAATAAGCAGAATTTTTTAAGGCTGAAAAAGCAGATTTTTTTGTAGCCAGTTGAGGTTATAGTCGTTAAAAGCTGTAATCGGTATTCAGTTGTCCTGCTCTTGAAAAACTTTCTTCTCTTGTTTGAACATGTTTAATGGATCCAGCCTGACATTATTTACCATAGAATAAACATGTCATTACATTGTTAGAAACGCGTTGACATTTAAATATCGTCACCACACGTTTGCTGCTATCAATTCTTAAGTCTTCTTTACTTCAGAGACATCTTTTTCATTGTTGCTTCAGTTGTGATGTGAAAAACTTTGCGCTATGCGAGTTAAAATGATAGCATCTCTCCTGGTGCTGTTGTTGCTCAAACAAGGTATGGTAAGTGCTTTCCGAATATTTGTTTCCAACACTTCACTAGCTCTTCAAATATTTTACGTTATCAAAAGGAAACAGGCTATTGTAAAGCTATGAAATCAATAGCAGTGTACGCCCTCTTAAAGGTTTCAAAATGACCACATTCTAGCTGTTTGGGTGTTTAACCTAAGTGTTAAGGTGAACATACGGGCTACACTGGATATTGGAACAATTTCTTCAGCTCTTAAACCTTATTACCAGAACTTGACTCAGTAGAAGGATGCTTTATATAGGCTAACAGCTGAATATCACGATATGTATTCTACAATTATTTGTTCCATCATTTGCAATCGAGGTCTTTTCGATATTGATGCGCAAAGCAATGTTTCTTCTATTTTACACAATCTATGAATTCAATCGTTTAAGCACTCTGTTTGTTCAGGATATCGCTTTACTTTCTCAAAGAGATGTTAAAACAATGTTATCCGTTATAACATCTTCTGAGCAAGAAGTGCGCAATGTTTTCTTCAATAAATAATCATTCTCCCTTTAATGAGTAAACCCGAAACTTATTTTAATGCCACTATTGCTGTTCCTATTTAGGCTCAGTCCATTATGCCCCAAGCATCTTGTGTTCCTAAAACAGGAGGAGAACCGAGGCTGGTGGTTTTTGTATCGTTGGCCAATCAATCTGAACCCATTGTGCAAGGGTATGGTGTGACATAGCATTACATTCTTCGATTTCAATTTTTTTTTCGCTTGCAGTCCGTTCAAGTGATTGTCTGGACTGAGCCACATGCCACAATAACAAAAATGACTATGATAATCGAAATTGAATTCAAGCGGAAACTTAAGGCTTGAAAACGTTTTATATTCTTAACTCAAACGATCTTTTTGTTTCATTACCTATGTATTGCTGTAATTAATTAGTAGTTTAGGTTTGCTGTAACTTTAAACTGATAAGTATTGTCTTTTAAAAGCCCGTTTGGGGAAAGTCAACAAGGGATGCATGCATGTAGGTGTTATTAGTCCTTTCCACAAATATCCCGATATTTTTTGGGATACTTAAAAGTTTTCGAGATATTTAAAAAATAATACGATATTTTCGGAAAATCTAGGGATATTAAAAAATCTTCACAGCTATTTTGGCTGAACTCTACGTTTTCTTTAAACAATTCTTAAAATGCGTAATGTATTTGTAATATAACCGATCTAAAAGCAATGGACCAGTCAAAGCTTGAAGAAAACAAGGCTACCCGCTCCATACTCGGGAAACCACACACCCTGAGCCCAGCGCGGGAAACCACACAACCCGTGCCAAGCCCTGGAAAACATGCAAACGTCAAACTCGAGAAAAAAGCGGGGGAAAACGCGCCTTAACCGAGTGACGATCGACATTTGTTTTTATGATAACTGTCCAATTTCTCGCGCGCTGATTGGCTCATTTTTATCATTATTGAGAGTACAGACAGATGTTGTGAACTCTTAAACCAATGAGATTTTATAGACATTTTTAAGTAGTCAATCAAAAAGCGAGAAAAGCTATTGACAATTAATTTTCGCGCCATTGTGAATAAAATTCACCTATCTTTGTTTACAACAAATTTACGGGCTCTTTTCCCGTCATTCATTCCCAGCATTTAGGGTCTTGTTATTGCAAAAAACAAATTAACGTCCGTTTGTTATGCGTCTGTCCTCTTATTGATGATGAATTTCGTCATAACATTGTCCAAATTTACTGCGGAGCCACTTGCCTGCGGCTCATGGTTTCACAGCTACTTTGACGCAATCTGTCATCAATAAGAAGACAGAAGGATAAAAAAGTGCCGTCAATTTGTTAAGCTTATTTAAAGGAAAGAAAAAATTGTATTTGGATTAATGTTTCTACAGTGGATTTCATAAGCAACAAGATATAAATGATTCTGTTGTAAGTGAACCCATGCTGTTGATTTCACAGTGGTTTGGCTACCCAGCACCTTTTCATAGCACATGACGAAGACTCCCAAGGAGCTTCTGCTAACCTGGAGGTGAAGTGGTCTTTTCCTAAACAGCTCGAGTTTGATTCGGCTCAAAACATAACTGGACCAGAATATACCAGCTTGATAAGCCAGGAGTCAACCTTGATCATTAAGGTAAAATAATGATAGGGTAAAAAAAAATGAAGCCTAATTTATGCGGCGCTATAAAGTAAGTTTGCTGAAATTAGCAATTTGTCTCCCCGACCCCTACTACTACAAGACAATTTTAAGAATTTGGCCTAGGTGATTGAAAATCGGGTTATTTTTAGAATTAAAATATGAGCTATTTAGAAGGTTTTTCGAAAGATATCTAGCCGATTTAACGTCAATGGCCTAAAACAGACCAAAATAAACTTAAAATTACTCTGCAAAAGAAAATTCACGCATTGTTAATGTTTTATTTCAGTTTGATAAGTTGGAATCCTGTCAGAATATCACCCTCGCCGTAAATCTCAAAGTTGACCGCAAGAAGAGAACCTCGCCGGGAAAAACTTCACAAACGTCAACCTTTGTGGCTGTGGAATATTACTGGGAAGATGAAAGCCTGGATGGAGCAGCAAAAACAGAACGAACAAGGTCTTCTTTTGAGTTCTACGCACCAAGTAAGTTAATAATTTATGATATGAAATATCCGTTTTCTTAACGTAAGTTTAAAGTGATTCGTTTTTTTTTTGCGAAAGCCACACAATAACATTTTCTACTGTAAGGTACAGAATTACCAAGGTGGTATTTATAGACCGAAGATGGACAAGCATGGTCAAGACTTAGGAAGATAAAGACGAATTACAGAACGAACAAATTTGTCAAATTTAGTCTAATTAAAGAATGAGGTATGACGTGACATCATTGTTGTATCTACTCCCTTGAATGGAGTCAGTGTTAAGATGCGGACTTTCCAACACTTTCCAGACAATGAAAATCTACGGAACTTAAATATTACGTAAAACATATTTGAAAGACTTTGCTGTGGCAAAACGAGGTTTTGGGCATTAACGTTATATATGTTTCCATAGCAACATTGTTTGACGGCCATCTTAAAGCAAATTTTAAAGTTCTTAGTTGAATTTCAGTGAACATTTAGTAAGTTAATCCGGCCAAAATGTATTATTTATGATTTTGTTTTTGTAGGATGTTCTCGTTTTCGTCCCTTGGGAATGAAAGATGGCGAAATCAAGGAAAGCCAGCTGTCGAGTTCCTCTTACATGAAGACTAAACGGAACAAAACTGGGAACTGTCCTCACTTTTTAAGACCAGGCTCAGTTGATGTGTTTATGGTTGAAGACGGAATGCTGCATTATGACCGCAACAACTTCCTGCAAGTGGATTTCCGCACTAAGACTAAAGTTGAAATGGTAATTAAACCTAAGTTTCTTTTATAACTACCAGGGGGTTCTCCCTCATGTAAGCTATATAGGTTTGTGCAACCCCAGAGGGTATGGTTTTCAGCTGTTTTAGTCATAAATAGAGTATCAATTTCGGACATTTTGACCTCAAATGGGGTATCAAATTTTTGGTCAGGTCATAAATTGGGTCACATATTTAGTCTTGGCGTCTTTTTGTCGACTATCAAGTGTCTATTTGCGTGTCCAGAAAATTCTTAATATCTTAATATCTTTTTGCGCCAACGTTTAATTTCAGGTGTCCATCGAGGGATCAAATGACAATTACGTGACCTCGTTCTTGATACATTCCAGTAACGACAACATAAAGTGGATGGTGTACAAGGACAAAGAAAGCGGAAAACCAAAAGTAATTACTAACTTTACTGACTTTTCACATGTATTCTTTCTTTAACCTATTTTCCTCTGTCCGCTGAATTGATCAAAACAATTTCAGAATTATTACCGGTTCGTGTGCTATCTTATTTTTGCTCCACATAATATTGTACATTTTAAAACAAATGAAAGTTCACTCCCTGTGTTACATTCAGGCCACAAAAAAGCCCACTGCAGACATTTTGGGACAAGTCCCAATGAATCATCACACTACGAATGCTTTTCCCCTCTGGACACAAAATATAACGTAGTTGGATTTTAAAAATTCTCAACACCATCTCTCTTAGGAATTTAAAATTACAGCTGACAGCAAATTTGCGCCGGTGAAAGTATCCGTTATCAGTCCACCAATCATCGGCCAGTATTTACGCATCAATCCACGCTCTTGGAAGAAACGTTTGTCGATGGCAATTGAATTCTATGGATGTTATCTTGTGGATAACAAAAATGGTAAGCGACATACACTTAATACCTAAATTTTTCAAGGTTTTCCGCATAGAGTAGAAAAAAATATGCGGCTTATTTTTGACCTAATGTAACCATAAGAATTCACCAAAACTGCTTTACTACTTCATGGAGAAAATGTTCCTCTAAAGGATGACAAGGTAAAAAATGTTCACAACGTGATCCAATGTTGGGGCAATTTTTT
>JAHPZR010016724.1:15000-24140 GCA_019787425.1 Platygyra sinensis | reverse complement strand
GCGACTCTCCCTAAGATCCTCATATTCAATTTTCATCCACAAATAGATTTTGCTCATAATTCTTCCATCAACTTCACTTGGCAAGTAGGTAACAAATATAAGATAATATCCGAGAAATAGAACTTTTTCAAAATTTTCTGATCGGAACTTTTGGCATTCGGAATGTGCTCAAAACTTAGCGGTGAATTCGAGAATTTTACAAGACTTGCAGTTGTCAGTTCTTGAGAATACGGATCATTCAAAACCTCTAACTTCGGTATTTATAAACAATGACCCTTTGTCTTAAGAATATAAATAGTTGCAATCATAAGCTTTAATTAGTGTGGTAAATCTGACGGCACGAAGTTTCTCTTGTTTGAGCTCTTATCGCAACATGCAATTTACGCTAAGTTCAGGGGAATAAATTGCAAAAGTGGCTCGTCCTGACATGCTCTTCTACACATCAATGCAAAGTTCCATCCATCATCTGTGAAAATCAGTTAAAACATTTGGCCGCAATCTAATTCTAGTTCCACACATGCGACCTGAAAGTTGTGACATTCGGCTGTAACGCGGCCATATTTCCATTGAGCACGTAATAAACAAATGCTAGTAACAAACCAAGAAATCGGATCTTGCCCTTTGAATTCCTCTGCGTGGTAAGATGAAACATTTTTTTACCAAAACGATCGCAATAGAAACGCCGGAAGAGTTTCATCAAAGCTGTCTTGTAACGAGAAAAATCTATTACATTACATTGGCAGGAATTCGCTGTCCGCCATGTTTTTTCCTTAACCGCTGGACAGTTCGGCTATGGGCTCAACAACCTTAACTCTTCCCACATGAACACTCGGCGATCATTGCTGCCAGTTTCTCGATCAACTGGTGTTTTCTATCCCTCGACTTAAAAGAAATTTCAAAATGGCTGCAAATGGATTTCAACATTTCAACGTTAAGTGAACCGAGCTTCTGTGTCTGACATAAATCACAAAGATTGTATGAATCATGGTATATTGGATGCTGGACTGACAGTTTATCATACACCTCATCCACTTGCTGTAACCACTCTTCCTCGTCCACCACGTCATCCATGTCATCCTGTGCTACTTGTGGATGCGTCGAAGCACTTTCTCTTCAAAACAGATAGCCTTGAAAAGTACGCTTGGATTTGGTTTCTCGACAGCCACTCTTCCCTCGAAAACAATTGTGCGTTGTCTTTATTTCGAGAATTTCTCATGTCGATGGCAACGGAGTGCCACACCCACATATATGAAGTGTGATTACCGCCAAAATTAATACTTGGTATTATGCTATTGAAACCTGCAGTTTTGTAATTGCGTTTCGACATCTTGCTTTTGGAACGTGCTCTTTTGTTATCGAGTTCTGGTATCTTGCTATTGAAACCTGCTCCTTGCTGATATCTTCTGGTTTTTTGCTACTGAATCCTGTTTTTTGTTAATGTGTTATTGCATTTTGTTATTTTGTTCTTGCATTCTGACATTTTGCCATTGGATATTACAACCTGCACTTTTGTCATTTCGTTTTGACATGTTGCTGTTGAAAACTGTTCTTTTGTTATTGCTTTGTGACATTTTGCCATTGGAACATTACGACCTATACTTTTTGTTATTGTGTTCTTCTATTTTGATGGTGTTTATTTCATTTTGGTGTTTTGACAAGGTAACATGCAGTTCGGCATGGCACTCAGTGACACGTTTTTGGACACAATAATTTATTTCCCGCCAAAATGCAAATATTTTAATTTATGTAGAAATCTTGCTATATGATTGGTTGAAAAGTACTCGTCGTCGAAAAGGCCATATGATCAACATGGCGGACAAAGAAGACTTGCTAACGCCATTTGACCGTCAAAGGACTGTTTCTTTGCTCAAAGAAGCAACCCAGCTTCTCAGGGAATACTCAGATCGCAGTGCGGTGCCGACTCAAAGCCGTAGCGGCGAAAATTTCGAGATTCAGCCTGCGGGATCACGTCAGAATGAACCGCATAGCAGCCAAAGATTACAGGCGAATCACACAAGGTTTCTTCACACAACAACAGCTTCGAGTGTATTTGCACACCAGAACAGGCAAGGAAACAAAGACAACAATTACAGGATATTTACTTAGGAAATTTCTAAAAGGCTCTACCATTAATTAATTAAGGCATACTTTCTTTCCGGCCAAAGCCACTTAAAGCCAGCCTCCTGAAGTTGGATCTTTAAAGGTCTGCTGGGTACTACCATTTGATCTTTATCTGCCAAGCAAAAAAAATTCCGATGAGTTTGAGAATCTCTTTTGAAGAAGAATGTGTCACGTTTCCTTCGTTTACTGGCGGATGGCGATCGTACACTTGATGAACTATAGCTAGTTGACGTTTCGCGACCGTAGGATGAAATTAGACTTCCAAGATTATATCAAGTACATGTACCCTTCCATTTGCAGCACTGTTTCGTGCCAACTTCCGCTAAGGATAATATCTTCGTTTCTTTACCTGTTCTGGTGTGTAAATACGCTCGAAGCTGTTGTTGTGTGAAGAAACCTTGTGTGATTCGCCTGTAATCTTTGGCTGCTATGCGGTTCATTCTGACGTGATCCCGCAGGCTGAATCTCGGAATTTTCGCCGCTACGGCTTTGAGTCGGCACCGCACTGCGATCTGAGTATTCCCTGAGAAGCTGGGTTGCTTCTTTGAGCAAAGAAACAGTCCTTTGACGGTCGAATGGCGTTTGCAAGTCTTCTTTGTCCGCCATGTTGATCATATGGCCTTTTCGACGACGAGTACTTTTCAACCAATCATATGGCAAGATTTCTACATAAATTAAAATATTTACATTTTGGCGGGAAATAAATTATTGTGTCCAAAAACGTGTCACTGAGTGCCATGCCGAACTGCATGTTACCTTGTCAAAACACCAAAATGAAATGAACACCATCAAAATCGAAGAACACAATAACAAAAAGTATAGGTCGTGATGTTCCAATGGCAAAATGTCACAAAGCAATAACAAAAGAACAGTTTTTCAACAGCAACATGTCAAAACGAAATGACAAAAGTGCAGGTTGTAATTTCCAATGGCAAAATGTCAGAATGCAAGAACAAAATAACAAAATGCAATAACACATTAACAAAAAACAGGATTCAGTAGCAAAAAACCAGAAGATATTAGCAAGGAGCAGGTTTCAATAGCAAGATACCAGAACTCGATAACAAAAGAGCACGTTCCAAAAGCAAGATGTCGAAACGCAATTACAAAACTGCAGGTTTCAATAGCATAATACCAAGTTTTAATTTTGGCGGTAATCACACTTCATACACATAGGTTGCTGGACATGCATTAAGACTTAAATCAGTCTTTATTTTCATGAGGTTGAGTAAAAGCACGAACCTTAAGGAGAGGCTTTACATGACTTTTAAAAAAACCTCTTCAAATAAAAAAGCCTTCCACACGTGGTGAACTAAACCTGAGGAAGCAAACACATGCTGGTGACCTTAGGGTTTCAAGGGAAGATTTGATTGTCTGCGCGATCCACTTTCACTTGAAAGTTTGGAAAACACAAAAAATGCGCAACAACGTGGAAAAGTATTTTTCACACAGTAAACCATAAAGGAAATTCAAACAAAGAGATCTCGTGCTGGAATTTTCAAGCCCTTAATTAATAAGTTAACGCTACAAATTCAATTAACTGCGAGAAAATAAATATTGATTCTATCTTGGTTGAAATACTGGAGTTTTCTTTAAAAAAAAACCTAGTAGCAAAATAGCAAAGGTACACATATCCAATTCCCAAAAACAAAAACGACCATATATCCAGGCAGTAGATTATGGAATCATTTCTTTGAAACTAAAAGAAACTGTGAAATATTGCGTGACGTGACACGCTGAAATGCTACTGGCGTATAATTTCATTTATTTTTCTTTTGTTCTGCTTCTGTCTTGTTTGCTTTGCTTTCTTGTACTTTACTCACCGATGGTGAAATTTATTGAATGCGAGAATATCATATTGAAAAGATAACTTACGTGACCCAACTTGAACATGTGTATTGAAAATATCCTTTATCTCCTGGGCCATCGTCCAGTTGACGGGGTCTTTACAGTGAAGTGTTGTCTTCCGTCCCTCGTGTTGTGGATATTGGCAAGTCCTCAGTGATCGCCAATATTTGCCTTAATTATGTCTGTGTTTAGGACAAACTGTCAACTTGGTAATTTCATCGTGAGATGGATGAAAATTCCCCGCCCTTACCAAAATTAATTCGTACTCAGTAATGTATTTGTAATATAACCGATCTAAAAGCAATAGACCAATCAAAGCTTGAAGAAAGCAAGGCTACCCGCTCCATACTCGGGAAACCACACACCCTGAGCCCAGCGCGGGAAACCACACAGCCCGTGCCAAGCCCTGGAAAACATGCAAACGTCAAACTCGAGAAAAAAGCGGGGGAAAACGCGCCTTAGCCGAGTGACGATCGACATTTGTTTTTACGATAACTGTCCAATTTCTCGCGCGCTGATTGGCTCATTTTTATCATTATTAAGAGTACAGACAGATGTTGTGAACTCTTAAACCAATGAGATTTTATAGACATTTTAAGTAGTCAATCAAAAAGCGAGAAAAGCTATTGACAATTAATTTTCGCGCCATTGTGAATAAAATTCACCTATCTTTGTTTACAACAAATTTACGGGCTCTTTTCCCGTCATTTATTCCCAGCATTTGACCACTTTAGGGTCTTGTTATTGCAAAAAACAAATTAACGTCCGTTTGTTATGCGTCTGTCCTCTTATTGATGATGAATTTCGTCATAACATTGTCAAAATTTACTGCGGAGCCACTCGCCTGCGGCTCATGGTTTCACAGCTACTTTGACGCAATCACTTTGTTAAGCTTATTTAAAGGAAAGAAAAAATTGTATTTGGATTAATGTTTCTACAGTGGATTTCACAAGCAACAAGATATAAATGATTCTGTTGTAAGTGAACCCATGCTGTTGTTTTCACAGTGGTTTGGCCACTCAGCACCTTTTCATAGCACATGATGAAGACTCCCAAGGAGCTGCTGATAACCTGGAGGTGAAGTGGTCTTTTCCTAGACAGCTCGAGTTTGATTCGGCTCAAAACATAACTGGACCAGAATATACCAGCTTGATAAGCCAGGAATCAACCTTGATCATTAAGGTAAAATAATGATAGGATTAAAAAAATGAAGCCTAATTTATGCGGCGCTATAAAGTAAGTTTGTTGAAACAAAACTTTTCCATATTGCTAAATTAGCAACTGCCTCCCCAACCCCTACTACTACAAGACCAATTTAAGAATTTGGCCTAGGTGATTGAAAATCGGGTTATTTTTAGAAAAAAAATATGAGCTATTTAGAACGTTTTTCGAGATATGTAATATTTGTGATATTTTGACACTTTTGAGAATTTCCGGAAAGATATCTAGCCGATTTAACGTCAATGGCCTAAAACAGACCAAAATAAACGTAAAATTACTCTGAAAAAGAAAATTCACGCATTGTTAATGTTTTATTTCAGTTTGATAAGTTAGAATCCTGTCAGAATATCACCTCGTCGTAAATCTCAAAGTTGACCGCAAGAAGGAAACCTCGCCGGGAAAAACTTCACCAACGTCAATCTTTGTAGCCGTGGAATATTACTGGGAAGATGAAAGTCTGGATGGAGCAGTACAAACAGAACGAACGAGGTCTTTCTTTGAGTTTTACGCACCAAGTAAGTTAATAATTTATGATGATGGAATATCCGTTTTCTTAACGTAAGTTTAATGTGATTCGGTTTTTTTTTTTGCGAAAGCCACACAATAACATTTTCTACTGAAAGGTACAGAATTACCAAGGTGGTATTATAGACCGAAGATGGATAAGCATGGTCAAGACTTGGGAAGATGAAGACGAATTACAGAACGAACAAATTTGTCAAATTTAGTCTAATTAAAGAATGAGGCAGGAGGGAGGGGGTGTCTCCAGGCAAACAGTGGTTTAGTCATAACTGCCAGTGTGACGTCATGTCATACACCGGTGATTTTCGATATGGCGGCCTATTTATTTTGGTTCGTTAACTGAAAGATATGTGCAAATTTCTAACTTTTTGATGATTCGATTACTTTGTTCAATGTTACCCAGGATTCAAAATATATGAAAGACTTCTTTGCAGTAATTTTCGGTAGGATAAGTTATTCGAAAGCCTCATATTTTGAGTAGAAACATACTAACAAGTGGCCGAGGCGTCGACAAAGTTTAATGGATTGACAACGTTTTCCCGGAGCCCCCGCAGAAATGCGGAGATGTCCTGATCCCAGAATAGGAGGTTTGGTACATGATATATTAAGTTTGCTCTGTGCTGAGAATTAAGCCTTCAGTGCTTATGGTTCGTCTCAACAATCCCTTCAAAGTTAATGGCATTTGGAGAAGAAGGGCTAAACCTCAGAATACGCAGCCACGATTGCGTGACATTGAATGCTTGCTCACGTAGTCCCGCAGTAAATAAACATTTGCATATGGAAACAAAAGAGAAAACTTAATGTATACACGAAACAAGCGTGCTACACATGAATATGCCTCGTTCTAAAATCCATCAGCCGAAACAAGCGCGCTACACATGACTATACTTCGTGCTATAATCCATGAGCCGAAACCCGGAGTTTTAATATTCATTTTTTCCACTGCGGGAATGCGGGAGCAATAGTTTTACTTGTCTTACTTTCATAGCAATAGTTTTACTCGCCTGACGTTCATCAACCCATAAAATACAACACCACTGGGGGAGGAGGGGAGCAAGCGTTTAATGTCACGCAATCGTAAACACAGACACTATTGACCTTTCACCAATCCAACAAAGTACAACACGCGAGAGTGCACCATCGCACTCAAAAGGATAGTTGAGCAAAATGACTCATCATATTGAGAAAAACTAACAACGGCTAGAAAGGTATACCAAAAAGGAACAAAACCTCCTATTATGAGGTACCTCTGTTGAAAACTTGAAGAGAAAACGGCGGGCGTTTTGGGTGGCCTTTACTTGACCGGAAGTCAAGATGGCGGTAACCCCACTTGACCCGATTTGTTTTCAATAAAATTTGGAACCAAAACGCACACACAACAACAAACAGTTGTACTCACAGACGTCCACTACAAAGCTTGCACATTTATGCCAAATTAGTGAATAATAGGGCAATAATAGCTTGTATTATCCTTTTATTTGTTTGAATTCAATGGAGTTCCGACGCCAAATCTGGGCAAGCCGAGCGAAGCTTCGACTTGTTGCTATGTGACGTCACACTGGCAGTGATGACTCGGTCTTTGACAGATACGCGAAAACAATAGAGACGTGACATCATTGTTGTATCTACCCCCTTGAATGGAGTCAGTGTTAAGAGTGCGGACTTTCCAACACTTTCCAAACTATGAAAGTCTACGGAACTTACTTAATATGTTAAACAAATTTGGAAAGACTTTGCTGTGGCAAAACAATGTTTGTGGGCACTAACGTTATATGTGTTTCCATAGCAACATTGTTTGACGGCCATGTTAAAGCAAATTTTAAAGTTCTTAGTTGAATTTCATTGAACTTTTAGTAAGTTAATCCGGCCAAAATGTATTATGCATGATTTTGTTTTTGTAGCATGTTCTCGTTTTCGTCCCTTGGGAATGAAAGAAGGCAAAATCAAGGAAAGCCAGCTGTCGAGTTCCTCTTACATGAAGACTGAACTGAAAAAAATTGGGAACTGTCCTCACTTTTCAAGACCAGGCTCTGTTGGTTTGTTTACGGTTGAAGACGGAATGCTTCATTATGACCGCAACAACTTTTTGCAAGTGGATTTCCGCACTAAGACTAAAGTTGAAATGGTAATTAAACCTAAGTTCCTTTTATAACTACCGGGGGGGGGGGGGTACTCCCTCATGTAAGCTATACAGGTTTGTGCGGCCCAGAGTGTATGGTTTTCAGCCGTTTTAGTCATAAATAGGGTATCGATTTCGGACAGTTCCGTCTCAAATGGGGTATCAAATTTTTGGTCAGGTCATAAATTGGGTCACATATATAGTCTTGGCGTCTTTTTGTCCGACTGGCAAGTGTCTATTTGCGTGTCGAGATCTTAATTCTTAAATATGAAACTACTTAATATATTTTTGTGCTTACGTTCAATTTTAGGTTTCCATCGAGGGATCAAATGGCAGTTACGTGACCTCGTTCTTGGTACATTCCAGTACTGACAACATAAAGTGGATGGTGTACAAGGACAAAGAAAGCGGAAAACCAAAAGTAATCGCTAACTTTACTGAGTTTTCACATGTATTCTTTCTTCAACCTATTTTCACCTTTCCGCTGAATTGATCAAAACAATTTCAGAACCATTCCCGGTTCGTGTGCTGTCTTATTTTTGCTCCACATAATATTGTACATTTTACAACATGTTTTACTCCATGTTAATTCCCTATTTCACATTCAGGCTACAAAAAACCCCTGACATTTTGGGACAAGTCCCAATGAATCACCGTAGCACGAATGCTTTTCCCCTCTGGACACAAAGTATAACGTAGTTGGATTTTAAAAATTCTCAACACCATCTCTCTTAGGAATTTAAAATTACAGCTGACAGCAAATTTTCGCCGGTGAAAGTATCCGTCATCAGTCCACCAATCATCGGCCAGTATTTACGCATCAATCCGCGCTCTTGGAAGAAACGTTTGTCGATGGTAATTGAATTCTATGGATGTTATCTTGTGGATAACAAAAATGGTAAGCGATTTACACTTAATGCCTGAATTTTTCAAGGTTTTCCGAATAGAACGGGAAAAAATGTGCGGCTTATTTTTGACCTAATGTAACCATAAGATCTCACCAAAACTATTTTACTACTTTATGGAAAAAATGTTTCTTTAAAGAATGACAAGGTAAGAAATGTTCCCAATGTGATCCAATGTTGGGGCTTTTTTTCGCATTTTTTTGCAAAATTGGGGCAACTTTTTTTGGTCAAACATTTCGCGTTTTTTTTTTACATTGAATGATTGAGATAATTGACTCTACTGACGAAAAAAAGGTCTTCAGAAAAAAAGAGCATGAGTGTAATTGCTAATCAGTTACTTTGAAGAGCCTGCTTATTTCACGTTTTGTTTTGTCTGTTTTGTTTGTCTTTTGTACAGTTCCTCG
>JAHPZR010016723.1:5000-23241 GCA_019787425.1 Platygyra sinensis | reverse complement strand
ATGTGAAAACTCAGTAAAGTTTGTTGTTACTTTTGGTTTCCGCTTTCTTTGTCCTTGTACACCATCCACTTTATGTTGTCGTTACTGGAATGTACCAAGAAAGAGGTCACGTAACTGCCATTTGATCCCTCGATGGACACCTAAAATTGAACGTTAGCGCAAAAAGATATTAAGAATTTTCATAGACAAGAATAAACATCTCGACACGCAAATATACACTTGGCAGTCGGACAAACAGACACCGATTCAAGACTAAATATGTGACCCTATTCATAAGCTGACCAAAATTTTATACCCTATTGGAGACCAAAATGGTCGAAATCGATACTCTATTTATGATTGAGACGGCTGAAAACACATACCCTTATTACTGGGGCCACTCACACCTATATACTACCCTGGTATATCAGGGAGTTTCCCCCCCAGTAGTTATAAAGCAGCTTAGGTTTAATTACCATTTCCACTTTAGTCTTAGTGCGGAAATCCACTTGCAGGAAGTTGTTGCGGTCATAGTCAAGCATTCCGTCTTCAACCATAAACACACCAACAGAGCCTGGTCTTGAAAAGTGAGGACAGTTCCCAGTTTTGTTCCGTTTAGTCTTCATGTAAGAGGAACTCGACAGCTGGCTTTCCTTGATTTCGCCATCTTTCATTCCCAAGGGACGAAAACGAGAACATCCTACAAAAACAAAACCACAAATAATACATTTTGGCCGGATTAACTTACTAAATGTTCACTGAAATTCAACTAAGAACTTTAAAATTTGCTTTAACATGGCCGTCAAACAATGTTGCTATGGAAACATATATAACGTTAGTGCCCAAAGCCTTGTTTTGCCACAGCAAAGTCTTTCAAATATGTTTTACGTAATATTTAAGTTCCGTAGATTTTTCATTGTCTGGAAAGTGTTGGAAAGTCCGCATCTTAACCCTGACTCCATTCAAGGGAGTAGATACAGCAATGATGTCACGTCATACCTCATTCTTTAATTAGACTAAATTTGACAAATTTGTTCGTTCTGTAATTCGTCTTTATCTTCCCAAGTCTTGACCATGCTTATCCATCTTCGGTCTATAAATACCACCTTGGTAATTCTGTACTCGCTTTCAGTAGAAAATGTTATTGTGTGGCTTTCGCAAAAAAAAAACTGAATCACATTAAACTTACGTTAAGAAAACGGATATTTCATATCATAAATTATTAACTTACTTGGTGCGTAGAACTCAAAAGAAGACCTTGCTCGTTCTGTTTGTACTGCTCCATCCAGGCTTTCATCTTCCCAGTAATATTCCACGGCTACAAAGGTTGACGTTTGTGAAGTTTTTCCGGCGAGGTTCCCTTCTTGCGGTCAACTTTGAGATTTACGGCGAGGGTGATATTCTGACAGGATTCCAACTTATCAAACTGAAATAAAACATTAACAATGCGTGAATTTTCTTTGCAGAGTAATTTTAAGTTTATTTTGGTCTGTTTTAGGCCATTGACGTTAAATCGGCAAGATATCTTTCCGGAAATTCTCAAAAGTAGTCAAAATATCACAAATATTACATATCTCGAAAAACCTTCTAAATAGCTCATATTTTTATTCTAAAAATAACCCGATTTTCAATCACCTAGGCCAAATTCTTATAATTGTCTTGTAGTTGTAGGGGTTGGGGAGGTAAATTGCTAATTTAGCAATATGGAAACACATTTTTGCAGGGGAAATCGCTGAAGTGGATTATTTCTAGCATATAGCTGAGTAACACAGGGCTAAGCCAAAACAAAAGCTATAAATATTTCTAAATATGCCCAAATTTCTAAAGGTATTAATATTTTCCAAGAGCCATAATAGGAATTTTCTTAACATTTAGGAAACTTCTAAATATTTCAAAAAAAATTCGGATACTTGTGGAAAGGCGGGACTAGTTTGTTTACACTTCATAGCTTTGTTTGAACAAACTTACTTTATAGCGCTGCATAGATTAGGTTTAATTATTTTCTACCCTATCATTATCTTACCTTAATAATCAAGGTTGACTCCTGACTTATCAAGCTGGTATATTCTGGTCCAGTTATGTTTTGAGCGAATCAAACTCGAGCTGTTTAGGAAGCGACCACTTCACCTCCAGGTTGCCAGCAGCTCCTTGGGAGTCTTCGTCATGTGCTATGAAAAGGTGCTGAGTCGCCAAACCACTGTGAAAACAACAGCACGGGCTGACTTACAACAGAATCATTTATATCTTGCTGATTATGAAAACCACGCGCGTGGATGTTACCACCATCTGTCACTTTTTTAAAATTGCTGCTTTAATTTCGTGCTTTTAGTGATGTGGAATATATTTTCCAATTGGGAGATCACTGCAATGGATTGTTTCTGGTATAGCACTAAGAGTTGTTTAAAGAAAATAGTGAGGGAAACGAAGAGTTCAACCAAATTTCTCAATACCCCTAGATTTTCCGGAAATATCGTATTATATTTTAAATATCTCGAAAACTTTTAAGTATCCCAAAAAATATCGGGAGATTTCTGAAAAGGCGTAATAACACCTACATGCATACATCCCTTGTTGACTTTCCCAAACGAGCTTGAAAGTCAATACTTACTACTTTAGAATTACAGCACACCTAAAATACTAATTGATTACAGCAATATATATAACAGTAATTAAAAAAAAGATTGTTGAAGTTAAGAATTTAAAATGTATTCAAGAAGTTTCCGCTTCAATTGAAATTTCGATTATTAGTCATTATAGTTATTGTGGGTTATAGCTCAGTGGCGGCAGTCGCTTGAAGACAGCTGCATGCAAAAAATATTTAAAACGAAGAATGTAATGCTATGCTACACCATACCCTTGCACAATGGGTTCAGACTGATTGGCCAACGATACAAAAACCACCAGCCTCGGGTCTCCTCCTGATTTAGGAGCACAGGATGCTTGGGGCATAACGGATTGAGCCTAAATACAGGAGTGGCACGATTAGCATTAAATGAGTTTCGGCTATCCACATTAAATGAAAAATGAAAATTTTCATTGAAGAAATTATTAATAAAAGCGAAAGGTGTTTAACACTTAAACATCTCTGAGAAATGAAAGCGATGTTTAGAGCAAACATATTAGAGCGATTGAATTCATGGAATGTTTAAAACAGAAATTACACTGCTTTGCTCATAACGTTCGAGATAAATAGAGCTAGCTGAGCAAATTGTAATTTGGCATTTCAGCATCCATTCAGAGTCATAGATATTCTGGTCATGAAAGTTACCAGGCCCAAGCAGCCGAAATGCGATCATGTTAAGAGTTTCTGCTATTGATATCACAGGCAGTACAATATAATAGCAAGTTTCTTTTGATGACTTTAAAATTTTCCAACACCTATTCCAATGTAGAAAAAAATGGAAAGCACTTACCATAGCTTGTTTGAGCAACAACAGCAGTAAGAGAGATGCCATCCTTTTCAACTCGAATGGCCCGAAGCTTTTTACATCACGCCGGGCAATGGAAAAAATGTCACTGAAAGAAAGAAGAAGACAGAAAAATTAATGCAGCAAAAGTGTGCTGAAGGATATTTTAATGTCACGTTTTAACTATGAAATTGATATTATAATGAGATATTGTCAGATTGGATCCATGAAACATACGATAAAATAAAGAAGCAATAACAGTGTTTAACGAGAGAACCCAGAGCGCTAAGGCGATTTTCACTTACATGGGTTCACTTCAACAGACAAACATAAAAAAGAACTCAAGAAAAGAGAAAAAATTAACCAAGGCGGTAAGACAAATGATACTGATCACATACAGCTCTTGCCGACAGTGGCCTAAACAGGCTACTATAATTCTGCTCCCTCAGCTCAAAAAGTTCTGCTTATTAAGTTTTTCTTGAATGTGCACTCTTGCCAGCGCGCGTTTCAAACTAGACGCATTCTGAAGTTTGGCGTCTATATTGAAATGACATAATTACCTTTAATGCGTCATTGACCATGAAAAACGTCCCCCTGGAAACTGAAGCCAAATTTTCCTTTGTCTATTGCAGCTGCATAATTAAGGCAGATTAATATTTTATGTCCTTCGAAGAACTGAAAATTAGACTAGATCTGCGCAGAATGTTTACGCTTAATACGGTTGCATTAATAGTCGAAAACAGTGTCTCCAGATAACTTGAAAAACTCGGCTCGGCTCTAAATTTCGAAAAAGGAAACAATCGTGTCCTCCATCTTATGTCATAATCAATGGTTGGTTTCTGGACATGTAAATTCCACTCAAAGCCTTACATATTAACTACCAATAAGTTCAAGATTCTGCCAAGACCATACAGCTTCATACACATGTTAAACCTTTTTAAAGTGGATAATTTTTAAGTTTTGTTGACGACACAAGGGGAAACATGAAGTCTGTGTCTTAAACGTTTTTCAAGCTTGACTTCGGTTTCATAGTTATTAGATTTCTGTTGCTACAATTTAATATTCGTTTGAGTTTCTTGACTTGAAACTCCCTTTTGCACGATTGAAACACATGCACTCCTGCTGAAATTTTGCGTTTGTTAGGAAGATTAAACAAACCTCTTGTCCGAGCGCACATTAATTTAATTATCATTTTGGCTTCATTTGATCCAAGTCTATTACTCACTGCAGGGAATATGTTATTGTTATTAAACTGTATTTTGTTTTTCGTTTTCGGAATGCTTAACAACGCCATTATAAGTTTGTTTAGACTATTTCGTATGCTGGATTAAGTTTTCACCTGTCCGAAATAATGATAACAACTGCATTTCATTATTTTAACAATTTCTGCCCGCTAAATAACTTTCGTGGGGTCAGAGCCACCTTAAATTTTCGAAAATTTAAATTGGCTCTAAACCCCATGTACAGAATATTTTAAAAATTTGCCAAAAGTTGCATCTCATCCTGCTTATCAAAATTCTGTAATAAGAAAAAAATTCACCGTGCCGTTTTTGAAAAATAAGCGCTTAAAGCTGAAATTAAGGTTGTTTTTAGCAGGCCATAGTGTTGCTATGGTAACCTATTTTGTCACGAAAATAATACCAACGTGTTCACCAATCATTGAGCAGTTTTTTGATAACATGGTTGTAGCATCAATTGATAAAGAGTGGTAATTACGACCCACCAAAATCTACGTCTTGGAAAGTGTTGGAAACTGTTTTGAGGCACCCTAAACGAAAACAGTGTATATAGCCCTAGCCCGTCACCATTTCCAAGCAAAAGGGTTTTTATTTAGATTCATTCTTTTTTTTTTACCTTAAAAGAAGTCGTTGTTATGTACTGATAGCGGGTTATGTAGCAGCATACACCTGTTTTGAGAAAAGTTGACCTACCAAAAGGTAAAAGCGTGCGCAATAATGTCGAAAGGTATTATGGGTAATGGTGGTTCACTCACAACTCAAAGTCGTTTGAGCAGGATAGAAGAAAACAGCACAAACTCATGTATTCATACTTTCTCCTTCCCTTTTTTAAACACGGTTGTAGGCGTTTGTACATTGTGCCAGCATATTTTCGAGCATTTTAGTGAGGCAAAAGCATGGAGCATTATTCTAGTATTTTAGTGGTACTTTCCGGGAAAACTAATATTTTCTTCGACAGAATATAGAAAAAAAATATATTTTTTTTACAAGGTAATGAAGACTTTACTTCTTCACTTAAGTATCACTGAAAGAGGACAAAGGATTAAGAGAACAACGGATCATTAACAATTATCCTGCGAAATCGCGCGGAATATCGTCTGATACTTAGCCGACGAAGCCTACGGCCTCGTCGGCTAAAATCAGACGATATTCCGCGAGATTGAGCAGGATAATTGTTTTATTATTCAACAAATTGATAACAAAATTGATTTCCAAGCTCGTAACATTTTAAACCTTTCTGTCGACATTTTTTCACTTCACTTTTTCTTCCCACGTACGAAGCTACGTATATCGCCGGATATCTGTTACCTACGGATGACAGATATCGAGAGCATCATGACCATGTTTGGATAGCGGTACAATTTGTTGAATAATAATTTAGAGTATTATCCAGGGCCGGGTTGTTCGAAGCCCGATTTAGCTAACCCAGGATTAGCGAGAATTTTGATTTCAGTTTTGTGGTTTTTCAGAGAGGTTTTCTGCGTAATCTCGAACCACACAAATTAAACATAAGCTGTGAAAAACATTTAGTTTTACACAACAAAGATCGATACTTCAGTTAACGTTTAATCCTGGATTAGCGTTAACCGACCTTCGAACAACCCGGCCCTGGTGTATTAAAAGTTTTTTTAAATACGTTGTTGTTAACTTGTTGCTGGCGAGCGTTAGCGAGACAGCACACCATTCTTTTCAACAGGGGAAAAATCCAAAATTTTGTCGGATGTAAGACTCGAAACTTGCGCAGTAGAGCATTATCCGGGATAGTTTAAACAACAATTATGCGCAAATCACATGGCTGACATTTGCTATGTCTTTATTTGCTTTTGTAACCATTCATCAAGGTCACGAACGGAAAGAGATCAATTTGTGTTTGGCTGCTTTTATAGATCCACCGATCACTTTCCACTCGAGAATTTTACCACGATCTTAAAAAACCTATCACAAAACAAGCAGACTCACAGATGGGGTAAAACAGTCGTTTATTGCGCTAAAACCTTAGCACCTGAGACCCGGGAGAGGCGAGTGGGGTGCTTTCGCTTGCAAGGATTGGTGTCAAGAGTGACCTACTTATACCCGATACAAAGTGTTCAGTTAAAAATGGTCATGATGCTCTCGATATCTGTCATCCGTAGGTAACAGATATCCGCGATATACGTAGCTTCGTACGTGGGAAGAAAAAGTGAAGTGAAAAAATGTCGACAGAAAGGTTTAAAATGTTACGAGCTTGGAAATCAATTTTGTTATCAATTTGTTGAATAATAAAACAATTATCCTGCTCAATCTCGCGGAATATCGTCTGATTTTAGCCGACGAGGCCGTAGGCTTCGTCGGCTAAGTATCAGACGATATTCCGCGCGATTTCGCAGGATAATTGTTAATGATCCGTTGTTCTCTTAATCCTTTGTCCTCTTTCAGTGATACTTAAGTGAAGAAGTAAAGTCTTCATTACCTTGTAAAAAAATATATTTTTTTTCTATATTCTGTCGAAGAAAATATTAGTTTTCCCGGAAAGTACCACTAAAATACTAGAATAATGCTCCATGCTTTTGCCTCACTAAAATGCTCGAAAATATGCTGGCACAATGTACAAACGCCTACAACCGTGTTTAAAAAAGGGAAGGAGAAAGTATGAATACATGAGTTTGTGCTGTTTTCTTCTATCCTGCTCAAACGACTTTGAGTTGTGAGTGAACCACCATTACCCATAATACCTTTCGACATTATTGCGCACGCTTTTACCTTTTGGTAGGTCAACTTTTCTCAAAACAGGTGTATGCTGCTACATAACCCGCTATCAGTACATAACAACGACTTCTTTTAAGGTAAAAAAAAAAGAATGAATCTAAATAAAAACCCTTTTGCTTGGAAATGGTGACGGGCTAGGGCTATATACACTGTTTTCGTTTAGGGTGCCTCAAAACAGTTTCCAACACTTTCCAAGACGTAGATTTTGGTGGGTCGTAATTACCACTCTTTATCAATTGATGCTACAACCATGTTATCAAAAAACTGCTCAATGATTGGTGAACACGTTGGTATTATTTTCGTGACAAAATAGGTTACCATAGCAACACTATGGCCTGCTAAAAACAACCTTAATTTCAGCTTTAAGCGCTTATTTTCAAAAACGGCACGGTGAATTTTTTTCTTATTACAGAATTTTGATAAGCAGGATGAGATGCAACTTTTGGCAAATTTTTAAAATATTCTGTACATGGGGTTTAGAGCCAATTTAAATTTTCGGAAAATTTAAGGTGGCTCTGAACCCCACGAAAGTTATTTAGCGGGCAGAAAATTGTTAAAATAATGAAATGCAGTTGTTATCATTATTTCGGACAGGTGAAAACTTAATCCAGCATACGAAATAGTCTAAACAAACTTATAATGGCGTTGTTAAGCATTCCGAAAACGAAAAACAAAATACAGTTTAATAACAATAACATATTCCCTGCAGTGAGTAATAGACTTGGATCAAATGAAGCCAAAATGATAATTAAATTAATGTGCGCTCGGACAAGAGGTTTGTTTAATCTTCCTAACAAACGCAAAATTTCAGCAGGAGTGCATGTGTTTCAATCGTGCAAAAGGGAGTTTCAAGTCAAGAAACTCAAACGAATATTAAATTGTAGCAACAGAAATCTAATAACTATGAAACCGAAGTCAAGCTTGAAAAACGTTTAAGACACAGACTTCATGTTTCCCCTTGTGTCGTCAACAAAACTTAAAAATTATCCACTTTAAAAAGGTTTAACATGTGTATGAAGCTGTATGGTCTTGGCAGAATCTTGAACTTATTGGTAGTTAATATGTAAGGCTTTTGAGTGGAATTTACATGTCCAGAAACCAACCATTGATTATGACATAAGATGGAGGACACGATTGTTTCCTTTTTCGAAATTTAGAGCCGAGCCGAGTTTTTCAAGTTATCTGGAGACACTGTTTTCGACTATTAATGCAACCGTATTAAGCGTAAACATTCTGCGCAGATCTAGTCTAATTTTCAGTTCTTCGAAGGACATAAAATATTAATCTGCCTTAATTATGCAGCTGCAATAGACAAAGGAAAATTTGGCTTCAGTTTCCAGGGGGACGTTTTTTCATGGTCAATGACGCATTAAAGGTAATTATGTCATTTCAATATAGACGCCAAACTTCAGAATGCGTCTAGTTTGAAACGCGCGCTGGCAAGAGTGCACATTCAAGAAAAACTTAATAAGCAGAACTTTTTGAGCTGAGGGAGCAGAATTATAGTAGCCTGTTTAGGCCACTGTCGGCAAGAGCTGTATGTGATCAGTATTCATTTGTCTTACCGCCTTGGTTAATTTTTTCTCTTTTCTTGAGTTCTTTTTTATGTTTGTCTGTTGAAGTGAACCCATGTAAGTGAAAATCGCCTTAGCGCTCTGGGTTCTCTCGTTAAACACTGTTATTGCTTCTTTATTTTATCGTATGTTTCATGGATCCAATCTGACAATATCTCATTATAATATCAATTTCATAGTTAAAACGTGACATTAAAATATCCTTCAGCACACTTTTGCTGCAATTAATTTTTCTGTCTTCTTCTTTCTTTCAGTGACATTTTTTCCATTGCCCGGCGTGATGTAAAAAGCTTCGGGCCATTCGAGTTGAAAAGGATGGCATCTCTCTTACTGCTGTTGTTGCTCAAACAAGCTATGGTAAGTGCTTTCCATTTTTTTCTACATTGGAATAGGTGTTGGAAAATTTTAAAGTCATCAAAAAGAAACTTGCTATTATATTGTACTGCCTGTGATATCAATAGCAGAAACTCTTAACATGATCGCATTTCGGCTGCTTGGGCCTGGTAACTTTCATGACCAGAATATCTATTACTCTGAATGGATGCTGAAATGCCAAATTACAATTTGCTCAGCTAGCTCTATTTATCTCGAACGTTATGAGCAAAGCAGTGTAATTTCTGTTTTAAACATTCCATGAATTCAATCGCTCTAATATGTTTGCTCTAAACATCGCTTTCATTTCTCAGAGATGTTTAAGTGTTAAACACCTTTCGCTTTTATTAATAATTTCTTCAATGAAAATTTTCATTTTTCATTTAATGTGGATAGCCGAAACTCATTTAATGCTAATCGTGCCACTCCTGTATTTAGGCTCAATCCGTTATGCCCCAAGCATCCTGTGCTCCTAAATCAGGAGGAGACCCGAGGCTGGTGGTTTTTGTATCGTTGGCCAATCAGTCTGAACCCATTGTGCAAGGGTATGGTGTAGCATAGCATTACATTCTTCGTTTAAATATTTTTTGCATGCAGCTGTCTTCAAGCGACTGCCGCCACTGAGCTATAACCCACAATAACTATAATGACTAATAATCGAAATTTCAATTGAAGCGGAAACTTCTTGAATACATTTTAAATTCTTAACTTCAACAATCTTTTTTTTAATTACTGTTATATATATTGCTGTAATCAATTAGTATTTTAGGTGTGCTGTAATTCTAAAGTAGTAAGTATTGACTTTTCAAAGCTCGTTTGGGGAAAGTCAACAAGGGATGTATGCATGTAGGTGTTATTACGCCTTTTCAGAAATCTCCCGATATTTTTTGGGATACTTAAAAGTTTTCGAGATATTTAAAATATAATACGATATTTCCGGAAAATCTAGGGGTATTGAGAAATTTGGTTGAACTCTTCGTTTCCCTCACTATTTTCTTTAAACAACTCTTAGTGCTATACCAGAAACAATCCATTGCAGTGATCTCCCAATTGGAAAATATATTCCACATCACTAAAAGCACGAAATTAAAGCAGCAATTTTAAAAAAGTGACAGATGGTGGTAACATCCACGCGCGTGGTTTTCATAATCAGCAAGATATAAATGATTCCGTTGTAAGTCAGCCCGTGCTGTTGTTTTCACAGTGGTTTGGCGACTCAGCACCTTTTCATAGCACATGACGAAGACTCCCAAGGAGCTGCTGGCAACCTGGAGGTGAAGTGGTCGCTTCCTAAACAGCTCGAGTTTGATTCGGCTCAAAACATAACTGGACCAGAATATACCAGCTTGATAAGTCAGGAGTCAACCTTGATTATTAAGGTAAGATAATGATAGGGTAGAAAATAATTAAACCTAATCTATGCAGCGCTATAAAGTAAGTTTGTTCAAACAAAGCTATGAAGTGTAAACAAACTAGTCCCGCCTTTCCACAAGTATCCGAATTTTTTTTGAAATATTTAGAAGTTTCCTAAATGTTAAGAAAATTCCTATTATGGCTCTTGGAAAATATTAATACCTTTAGAAATTTGGGCATATTTAGAAATATTTATAGCTTTTGTTTTGGCTTAGCCCTGTGTTACTCAGCTATATGCTAGAAATAATCCACTTCAGCGATTTCCCCTGCAAAAATGTGTTTCCATATTGCTAAATTAGCAATTTACCTCCCCAACCCCTACAACTACAAGACAATTATAAGAATTTGGCCTAGGTGATTGAAAATCGGGTTATTTTTAGAATAAAAATATGAGCTATTTAGAAGGTTTTTCGAGATATGTAATATTTGTGATATTTTGATACTTTTGAGAATTTCCGGAAAGATATCTTGCCGATTTAACGTCAATGGCCTAAAACAGACCAAAATAAACTTAAAATTACTCTGCAAAAGAAAATTCACGCATGTTAATGTTTTATTTCAGTTTGATAAGTTGGAATCTTGTCAGAATATCACCCTCGCCGTAAATCTCAAAGTTGACCGCAAGAAGGGAACCTCGCCGGGAAAAACTTCACAAACGTCAACCTTTGTAGCCGTGGAATATTACTGGGAAGATGAAAGCCTGAATGGAGCAGTACAAACAGAACGAGCAAGGTCTTCTTTTGAGTTCTACGCACCAAGTAAGTTAATAATTTATGATATGAAATATCCGTTTTCTTAACGTAAGTTTAATGTGATTCAGTTTTTTTTGCGAAAGCCACACAATAACATTTTCTACTGAAAGCGAGTACAGAATTACCAAGGTGGTATTTATAGACCGAAGATGGATAAGCATGGTCAAGACTTGGGAAGATAAAGACGAATTACAGAACGAACAAATTTGTCAAATTTAGTCTAATTAAAGAATGAGGTATGACGTGACATCATTGTTGTATCTACTCCCTTGAATGGAGTCAGGGTTAAGATGCGGACTTTCCAACACTTTCCAGACAATGAAAATCTACGGAACTTAAATATTACGTAAAACATATTTGAAAGACTTTGCTGTGGCAAAACAAGGTTTTGGGCACTAACGTTATATATGTTTCCATAGCAACATTGTTTGACGGCCATGTTAAAGCAAATTTTAAAGTTCTTAGTTGAATTTCAGTGAACATTTAGTAAGTTAATCCGGCCAAAATGTATTATTTGTGGTTTTGTTTTTGTAGGATGTTCTCGTTTTCGTCCCTTGGGAATGAAAGATGGCGAAATCAAGGAAAGCCAGCTGTCGAGTTCCTCTTACATGAAGACTAAACGGAACAAAACTGGGAACTGTCCTCACTTTTCAAGACCAGGCTCTGTTGGTGTGTTTATGGTTGAAGACGGAATGCTTGACTATGACCGCAACAACTTCCTGCAAGTGGATTTCCGCACTAAGACTAAAGTGGAAATGGTAATTAAACCTAAGCTGCTTTATAACTACTGGGGGGGAAACTCCCTGATATACCAGGGGTAGTATATAGGTGTGAGTGGCCCCAGTAATAAGGGTATTGTTTTCAGCCGTCTCAATCATAAATAGAGTATCGATTTCGACCATTTTGGTCTCCAATAGGGTATAAAATTTTGGTCAGCTTATGAATAGGGTCACATATTTAGTCTTGAATCGGTGTCTGTTTGTCCGACTGCCAAGTGTATATTTGCGTGTCGAGATGTTTATTCTTGTCTATGAAAATTCTTAATATCTTTTTGCGCTAACGTTCAATTTTAGGTGTCCATCGAGGGATCAAATGGCAGTTACGTGACCTCGTTCTTGGTACATTCCAGTAACGACAACATAAAGTGGATGGTGTACAAGGACAAAGAAAGCGGAAAACCAAAAGTAACAACAAACTTTACTGAGTTTTCACATGTATTCTTTCTTCAACCTATTTTCCCCTTTCTGCTGAATCGATCAAAGCAATTTCAGAACTATTCCCGGTTCGTGTGCTGTCTTATTGTTGCTCCAAATAATATTGTACATTTTAAAACAATGAAACTTCACTCCCTGTTTTACATTCAGGCCACAAAAATACCCAGACAATTTTAGGACAAGTCCCAATGAATCAACGTAGCACGAATGCTTTTCCCCTCTGGACACAAAGTATAACGTAGTTGGATTTTAAAAATTCTCAACACCATCTCTCTTAGGAATTCAAAATTACAGCTGACAGCAAATTTTCGCCGGTGAAAGTATCCGTTATCAGTCCTCCAATCATCGGCCAGTATTTACGCATCAATCCGCGCTCCTGGAGGAAACGTTTATCGATGGTAATTGAATTCTATGGATGTTATCTTGTGGATGACAAAATGGTAAGCGACTTACACTTAATACCTGAATTGTTCAAGGTTTTCCGAATAGAACAGGAAAAAATATGCGGCTTATTTTGACCTAATGTAACCATAAGATCTCACCAAAACTGTTTTACTACTTTATGGAAAAAATGTTCCTTTAAAGAATGACAAGGTAAGAAATGTTCCTAATGTCATCCAATGTTGGGGCTTTTTTTTCGCATTTTTTTGCAAAATTGGGGCCATTTTTTTTGGTCAAACATTTGGCGTTTTTTTTTTACATCTAATGATTGAGATAATTGACTCTACTGACGAAAAAAAGGTCTTCAGAAAAAAAGAGCATGAGTGTAATTGCTAATCAGTTACTTTGAAGAGCCTGCTTATTTCACGTTTTGTTTTGTCTGTTTTGTTTGTCTTTTGTACAGTTTCTCGCCCCCTTGGAATGGAGTCTGGTGCCATCAAAGATTCCCAGATAAATGCATCGAGTGAAACAGAGAACGGAACTCGGGATCAGTCCCGTCTTAACTCGGGACCAGAAAAAGCATGGTGTGTTCAGGAGTCGGATCGTGTTAGGACATTGACCATCAATCTCACAAAAGCGTACTACATTACTCAGGTGAGAGTTTTGACAGAAAAAGAACAAACGCCAGGGAAAATAATTTAGAGGAAAGGCAACGCACTTAATAAACACCTGGGAAAATAATGTAGGGGAAAGGCAACGTACTAAATAGACCCCTGGGAAAATAATATGGGGGGGAAGGCAGCATGTCATACTAAGAGTAGGTAAGAGTGGCGGGTGGAGAGAGGGAGGGGAGTGTTGGGCGAGAGTGTAAGACACGGGATTGAACCATATGGTGCAGGATGAACATGCTTTCTGCTACTCTTGGGCTACAAGTGAGAATGAAGCGCAAGATCAAGTAGGTCCAAATGCAGGTGACGATTGGAACAGTGGGTCCATAAAAGAGGAGCCATTTATGATTAAATCCAATTGAATCATTTGAGGATTGAAGAGGCTTAGAGATGTAAGGGGTTTCATGTTTTTTGCTGTTTTAAGCATTAACCAAAGTTCAAGATTCATCTTTTATTTTTCATTTTGATAGATCTCAATGCAAGGTAAACTGTGTCACCCAGAAAATGAATGTGAGCCTCCCCCTGAATTTGTCTTCTTGGCATTTGACGGGAAAATCGTTCACGAACATGGAAAGAAAAAGGTATCTGAGGATGATATCAGAGACATTTTTTTATGTGTATTTAATACAATAGTTATTCATATACTGATATCCGGAATTACTACGCCTACGAAATTATGATGAAATTTATGCATGCTTCTGAAAAGGTTCTTCATTAATTAAAATGGTGTTTTGAATTTTGTTTTTGTAGCGTTTCCAAGGAAATCAGGTAGACTACATGATTACACACACCTTGATCGTACCCAAGAAGGCTTCGACAGTGACCTTTGACCTCAGTGGCACACAAGGAAAGAGATGCATGCGCGTGGAGGTGTATGGGAAGTCAGTCAAAGAAGCAGGTAGGCAATATTTACTAAATCTAGCAATAAGCTTTGGGTTAATGTCCAAGCCACAAAAGATCATTGTTGATTCAGAGGGGGTGAAGGTCTCAAAAGCCAAAATTCTTGGGTTAGAGGAGGAAAAATTAAGGCGTGGGGGGAGGGGTAGGTATTTCCTTGTGTCAGCTATATAAATATGTGTAAATGCGCCGTGCAGGAAAATATGGCTTTTAAGCTTTTCCAGAAAAAAAGGCTTAAGATTTTACCTAACTGGTAGTAATGACAATGATATATAGCTTTTGTTTTCATTTTTCAGAAACCCCAGCAGTAGTAAAGCGTGGCTTTCTCTGTGCACATGACGGCAATGAGCCGATTGTGTTTCTGTGTTTTGGAGAATACAGTGAAGATGACGTGTAAGTGTTCATGTAAATATCTTTATAATATAGATAGGACCCTGCGTGCGCTCTGATTGGTCAAAAACCCATGTTTTATCAGGGTATAAATCATAGAAAAAGCGTGGTTTATTTGTTTGCGCGTGTAAAATCTATATCATAAAGCAAATGAAGCCGAAGCCTTAGTTCTGTATTGCACTGTGATAAAACACTCCGGACATTTGAGAACACTCGAGAAATGTAGGAAACACTCGCCTGTGGGTCGAGTTTTCTACATTTCCCTCGTGTTTTCAAATGCCCGTCGTGTTTTAAAAGTCAACTTTAATACACGTTTTAATACACGGCTTAGGCTTCTTTATTTGCTAATTAAAGGTATATTCTCTTCTTTTAAAGTGTATATGACACAAAAAATATTTTCTGCTTATTTGAAAATTTCAAAATACAGAAGAATGGCGTTTTTCTTTTTGAAACATCTTTTTTTCGTTTTAGAGATATTGACGTTTTTCTGTTATGCAAATTAGGCCAGTGATGATGTCATAATACTGCAACTGAAAAGTTGTAAAAACTGAATAAACGATATCTCCGGAAATATTAAAGCAGTGTTCTTGAAACTTGGCACCATTAATGTCCATCACAAAAGAAATAAAATGACACCCTTAATGCTGTCGCCATGACAACAGTTTTGCCACTGGCGCTGTTTTAATAAAAACTGAAATTCCCAGTTTTTGTCTTAACCAAGAACCATCTACCCCACATATTCTATTGATAGAGTTACGACAACAGGGAAACAATGTCTGCTCCAAGTTGGACCTTTTGTCTCACTTTGGAGGTTGAAAATGGTTTTTGGACAGAAAGAGACTGGAGCCAAAAGAGTTACTATGGCAACAACACTAAGGGTGTAATTTGTTTCTGTTTTGATGATTGATACCATTGCTTTCAGTTTCCATGGTGAATTTTACGGATGAATGTGCAAGGTTTAATGTGTCTAGGAAGCCAGATGCTGCCGCCATATTCGGCATGATGGTCAGGGTGTCGTCTACATATCTTCGATAGAACGAAGGGAGTTTACCTTGTTGCTCGAGGTTTTCTTCGATTGAAGTCATGAAGACATTAGCGAGCAAGGGGCCAAGGGGAGAACCCATGGCCACACCATCAGTCTGTTCATACAAGGCTCCATTGAATTGGAAAAGTTGTTCTTTTGTAGCTACTTTGAGAAGGTCAACAAGGTCCATTTTCGTCAAATTCAAGTCGTACGTTACGTTAAACCAGAATGTCGCCGTTCGCAAACGGCGACATTCTGGTTTCGTATGATGTGTCTTCCCTGTTTACAAACGTACCCTTGGATGAAACGATAGAGATACTCGCGAACAGAGCTTTCACCAACAATTGGTTTAACGTAACGTACGACTTGAATTTGACGAAAATGGACCTTGTTGACCTTCTCAAAGTAGCTACAAAAGAACAACTTTTCCAATTCAATGGAGCCTTGTATGAACAGACTGATGGTGTGGCCATCAGTCGACATTCTTGGTTTAACGTAACGTACGACTTGAATTTGACGAAAATGGACCTTGTTGACCTTCTCAAAGTAGCTACAAAAGAACAACTTTTCCAATTCAATGGAGCCTTGTATGAACAGACTGATGGTGTGGCCATGGGTTCTCCCCTTGGCCCCTTGCTCGCTAATGTCTTCATGACTTCAATCGAAGAAAACCTCGAGCAACAAGGTAAACTCCCTTCGTTCTATCGAAGATATGTAGACGACACCCTGACCATCATGCCGAATATGGCGGCAGCATCTGGCTTCCTAGACACATTAAACCTTGCACATTCATCCGTAAAATTCACCATGGAAACTGAAAGCAATGGTATGCTGCCATTTCTGGGAACTCAGTTACTGAATCGATCTCCTCGGATAGAGACAAAGGTCTACGTAAAACCCACGAATTCAGGTCTCCTTCTGCATTTTCAGAGCAATGTTGACAATCGGTACAAGAATGGCTTGCTGAGAACTATGCTCGATCGAGCACATCGTTTATCTTCTTCTTGGTCACACTTCTCAGACGAATGTGACCGGTTGAAGTCAGTTTTCTCACGCCTAAAGTACCCGAAACAACTCGTAAATTCCACTATCAAACGCTTTGTTGACTCAAAGGTCTGCGACCAACCGCGACCTTCATCAACAGCCCAAGGGACGGATAACACGGTTCGAGTAGTCGTGCCATTTAAAGACCAAAACTCAGCAGAATTTGTAAAAAAACAACTTAAGGATTTGAGCCTGAAAGTAAACAAAACCATCCAGCCCGTATTTACCAGCAGAAAAATTGAGCAGGAACTGAAAGTGAAAGAGGCAAAGCCGCCGATCATAAATCAGCAGTGTGTTGTATATAAATTTCAATGTGACCTTTGTGATGAAGGTTATGTAGGCTACACACACGGACATTTACACAATCGTGTAAAGGGACATAAACAACAGTCCTCGGCCATTGCCAGACACTATAAGAACGCACACGGGACGATCCCTCGGAACCTGCTTAAACGCTTTGAGGTGCTCAAAAAATGTAAAAACAAATTTGACTGCCTAGTGTTTGAAATGTTATTTATAAGAACACTTAAGCCAAGCCTCAATGTGCAATCGGATTCCATTCGTGCTAAAGTATTTTTATAGCCAATTTTCGCACGTGCTTATTATGTTAATTCTTAGCGTCAATCGTTTTTAATACTGTAATTTTAACATCATAGAACAAAATTTTTTACCTTGATAATGGAGTGATGTCTACTCCGAAACGTCGGTTTAACTTGTTATCTCTAACTTTTATAGTTTTATGCTCAAAAAACGCCATTATTCTATATTTTGAAAGGCCTTTCAAATAAGCAGAAAATATTTTTTGTGTCATATACACTTTAAGTAAACCCCACGTAATCATTCTGGTCAATCACAAAGGACACAGTTACTCTAGTCAGCCAATCAAAACTCGAAGTATGTAGCTGACGAAAACGTGAGCGTTTGAGTCACAATTGGCTTTGTTTAGCTTCTGATTGGATGAAAAAGTGACGCAAGTTGTTTTAATCCAATTGTGTAGCAAATTAAATAATACAAAAGCATTACTTTTTGACACTCAAGAGATAAGTGCTTTACAACCACTTTTTATCTTTAACCAAGGTCTTTCAAATTTTCGCGTCAAACACTCACAGTCCTCGAGGCCATGAAAAGTGGAGCCTTGGTGTT
>JAHPZR010016718.1:15000-20000 GCA_019787425.1 Platygyra sinensis | reverse complement strand
TTTGCTGTAATCATCCGAAAGAAAACTTGCCACCCTTGTGCTACATGTATTGCATTTAGCTCAATATCTGAAGGGGAGGAGAGGGGTCTAAGTCTTGAAAAGTAAATAATTTTCTGTCGATGACTGAGGAGGTTATACATCTCGCTGACATTTAGTGCTAACATTTTAATATGTATATACCCATAATAAATTTCGACATATTTTAATTGATATATCAAGGCAGATATCTGGTGTACGAACGCGTTCTTGTAACACTTATTTCTGATTTTGTTTTCAGAAAAGAAAAATGTCGAGATCGTAGCGATCTCTGTCACTTTGTCTGTTGCGATAATGATTTTGGGGGTTGTCAGTGTATTTTTTCAATGCTTCAAAAGGCGTTGGCCTCGTTATCAGGTAATTCAAAATACGACAGTAAATTGTTTCTGTCATGTGACCCTCCGCGTCTTCTTCTTCTCGGTCCATGGTTTGCATATTATGTTTCACACAGTGGTTTTAAGCACGTGCAATGACGTACTTTTACTATTCTCTCTAGAGATACGATAACACAAACCATGAGAAGGCCGTGACACAAGAGGAAGACCAACTCGAAGCCATCTACGATTATATCGACGACAACCCATCATTAATAACACCCCAAGAACAAGACAAAGTGCTGTTGTCAGGTCACAGTCCTGAAGAAGACCCCTTATTGGGTACATCAGGTGCTGAAAGTGCCCTCAAGAAACCTCCTCAAGCAAGACCATTGCCTCAAATACCACACATACAAAAAGATGGTCAAAAAATGGAAGAAAATTCGGAAGACAACGTGACGTGTTTGCGTATAGTGCAATCAGCCAGCCAGAATCCTAATTTTCAGACGCCAGATAAGGGAGGAAGAGGCAACATCCTTGAAGGACAAGGCATCCCCTTGGATATTGAAGAGAACACTGGTCTTATTGCAGCAATGCAAGAGACTGGAAAGGAAACTTGGTTATTGCCTTCAAGTGGTTCCATGAGTGAAACTGAAGCTGAAACAAAGCCAATGCTCAGTGTTTTAGGTGTGGACGTTTCGCCTGGGGAGCACCCAAAAGTTACAGAGTTGCTGCCAACACCTGAATTTAAAGCCGCACCTCCCAGACCTCCAAAGCCTACAAGAGAAACTGAAGAGATCGAGGAAGACTATGAAATCGATTTAAAACGCCTTGAAGTCCATGATGAAGTGCTTGGAGAAGGAGAATTTGGAATCGTTTATAGAGGACGGTATCATGGTAAGGATACCAAAGGCATCGATGTAGCAGTGAAACAGTTGAAAGGTATGTATGTATGTAGACAGTGAATTCATTCCTTGTGTTGGTTATTTTGCATCTCAATCAGCACAAGACAAAATTGTCTGGTTTACATGACTATTTTTATCATATTTTTAATCCAAACACATCAAGCCTCAACTGGCCAATCAGTTTTAACGGACCAGACTTGACCACAGGTGACCAGATTAGACTAGACTTGACTCTGAAGATTACTTCCGCTCAGCTTGTCCAAAAGTCGTTAATGGTTTTTTTCAGAACTACCCTCACCCGGATGATCACACGATCAGACTGTGCGAATTTAACTGTAAATATTTGTGAAAAAATGTACTTCGCAATGTGTATAACGCTACTATTCTTCCCTTAATTAGCAATTACTAGCCTTCCCTTAATCAGCAATTACATCATGTAAATCTAAAACTATCCTTTTAATTCTCACTTTGTCACGTTTTTTGTACATTCCGTTGTTACTAACATAATTAGCATTTTTTCTTTCTTATAAATTCAACTTGTAACGCTTTTTACATTAATTAACTGAAGATGACAGAAGTTTCTGTCGAAACATGTCTTACAAACTTAAAAGTGTTGTCGTTTTCTTTAAAGTATTGACTTGTCTGCTTATATCAAGATCGTTTACTATTAATCTAAAATAAACCATTTCCTAGATACCTTGTATCTCTATTTCAAAACGAGTCATCGTGCAAGAACTTTCAAATGAAGAATTATTTTAAAAATGGACATGTGTGAGGAACAGCTTTTCCACATGAATTGTTCTGCACAAACACATGTTTTGATACCGAGGTACAGGGCGATTCGAAAATGGCCTATTTGACAATGGTAAGTGAATTACCAGACAGGTTTATGACCTTTCTTTTGTTTGGATACATAGACACGGCTGATACCAACGACAAAGCTGCCCTACTCAGTGAAATACAGATGTTGAAGCAGGCTGGAAAGCATCCTAATATAGTCAACTTGGTTGGCGCGTGCACCCAGGGTGGTAAGTTGACATTAAAACTTGATCTTCAAATGGATTGTCTCTGCGTTTCTTTCCACCTGGCAGTCATTTAAAGATTTTATACTAGTTCCAGGATGTTGACAACACGATTAAGCTAATCCAGAACAAGCTTAAATAGACCAATTTCCATGTATAGACTTGAGCACGAGGCTCGGTGGAATATACCCACAAACTCGGTAGTTATTCCCCAGAACCTTGTACTGAGGTCTTTTGTTTTAGTCTACATTTTAATATATCGAAGTTGTTCCATTTCTTTTTCATTTTTGTAACGTTTCATTTCCTTCGCCCTTCAGCTTTGGCTAGGTTAGATAACGAGGGGAAAGTATAAGTTCGAGCTAACTGGCCCATCCAGTGGACGTTTATCCCGGGTTTCTGTAGAATGATATGATAAGGAGTGCTTCTACTTTGCCTCTGGATGGGTTGCTAGTCCATTGCAGGGTTTTTACGAGAGGCACACATGACCCAAGAACACGACAGAATATGGCCCCAGACAGGGCTTACACCCCTTCACGCCAGTTCGTAATCCATTTGTTGGCTTTACTTGACTGGACTAATCTCAAACTATGCGAAGCAAAAGTAATATAAAAAAATAAAACCTGAGTTCTTGTGGTGGTTTTCACTGTCAAGCCATTAAAAATTAAAACCGTTTAGGTCTGTGTGCTTTTTTATCCGCCCTTTATTCGGGCAAGTGAAGTTTATTCGAAGAAGTATGTTACTCAAATTTAGAGTTTTTTTTATGGAGTAACAGAAACCTCTGTTCTTAAATTTGGCTGCTGAAACTAAAATTCATCACTCTAAAGCTCCGGCACATTAAAATTTTAAATACTTCTTTTTTTAAAGCCAGAATGGTTCAGTTATAAAAAACGTTAGCGATAGCTCATGCATGCATCTTTTGGCCTCCTTGACAACGTTCAAGTCGGGCAACCATTTTATTATCACCCAATGCGAAATTTGGAAATTCAAACAAATTCAAACTCGGTTGAGCTCAAACGTTGTAAAAGTCGAATTCTTAGAGGGTCTTATACTTGATGGAACTAAAAACCCAGAAGGATTGGTAATTTTTGATTTTGCAATATGACTTCATCACATGAAAACCGGCAATGGGGAGTGGGGCCCCGGGGCAAGCAACGAGAAAGTGTCCGCGCTGATTTATGACTAAATATTCTTGAAGCTTAGGTACTGTTCCAAATATAGACAGGAATTTGTCTGAACCCTTCCATCTTGCGTGTCCCAAAGAAGGCCAGGTTAAATAAAGCTAACCGCTATTTATTTATTTGGTTAGAAAATATTCTTCTGGTCACTGAGTTGATTCCTGGAGGAACCCTTGAAAGTTTTCTGACTTCCAAGCCTTCCCCTGGTGAGCACGGCAAGTACGAGAATTTCAAATGTGCGCTGAATGATCGGGAGTTGATAAAAATTGCTCTGCAGATCGCCTCAGGAATGCAGCACTTGGAAAGCAAAAAGGTACGAGATACATTGTTTAAAGAGATAGTTCCTATAAATGTCCGGTGGTTTTACTCTGCGTTAAATGCCAACCAAGGATATGCATTCAGTTCATCTGCTCCGATTTGGAACAAACTGTTAACAAATGTCTCAAACGGAAACTGTCTTGCATAATATAATGCAAAACATTGTTTCTTGTTGAGGACAAATTATTTCACATTTGAATTTTCCTGCACCCCCATTTCGTATAAAGTTACTTATTTGGTTTCAAGACAAAGAGATTAGCTCGTTTCGTCATAATGGCAAGCTAGAGACGTCATAAATCTCCAGGACGATGATGATGATGATGATGATGATGATGATGATAATAATAACCATGAGTTTTTTTTAATAAAGTTTGTATCAGTTTTTAAATATTAATAATAATAATGACAATGACAATGACAATGACAACGACAACGACAACGACAATGACAATGACAATGACAATGACAATAACAATGACAATGACAATGACAATGACAATGACAATGACAATAACGATGACAAGGACAATGACAATGACAACGATAAGGATAATAATAGAGTTTTTGAAGCGTATTTAGTAAACTCAATGACCTGTCCATTTGCCAAACTTTAGGTTTTTGGAAAACATTTTTCGTGTATTTTATAAAAAAGACACTAAACTCTCACTTTACAAGTTGCAGCTGTTTTGGTCTTGGTCATTTTGCATGTTCCAGAATTTATAGAAATGTCATCTATTCCACAGTGTATTCATGGCGACGTAGCAGCAAGAAATGTCTTTATTGACAAAAATAGTAAAGTTGCTAAACTTGGAGACTTTGGATTGGCCAGAGATATCTCAGATCGTGGCATATACAACAAGACGTCCAATGTAAGTACAGGATAGACGCCAAACACGCTGCCGGCAAGCCGAAACAACCTCGGCCATTTTCCATCACACAATGAACACAAAAACGCGAAGAAATTACACGTCTCTGTTGTCAAGCGCGGGAGAAAAACGCAGACGAATGAAATGTAACTGGTTTTGGTTTTGCATTCGATCGATTCAGTATGGGCAGTGCGAGTATTTAAACAAAGAATACCATCTTCTTTTTTTTCAAGAACAGGTAGAATTGGTCTTTTTCAGTAAATTGTAGTTTACTAAAACCTTCAAAACGGAAAGCGAATCTTAATGAGTTTACCCTTAAACAGAAACATTCTCCAACATTGTAGTGGTGTTGGAGATTGCAATG
>JAHPZR010016718.1:0-7500 GCA_019787425.1 Platygyra sinensis | reverse complement strand
TGGCTAAGTGATCATGGTATATGAGCCATTATACCATGATCTACAAAAATGGCGAGCGTACATGTGATTTTTTGGGCCTTTTTGTTTTTATTGTAGTCTAGTTTTCTATTTTTTGGGGGCGTTTTTAATAAAACAATTATTCCACTCGCGCTTGTTGGATATGAGATGATTATAGCCAACTCGGCGCTACGCGCCTCGTTGGCTATCTATCATCTCATATCCAACGCGCGCTCATGGAATAATTGTTAATTATTTTCTCAAATATCTACCGAATAGCTTGAATTCGCTTACAGTTTCTATTAAAGGTCAGGAAACCGCAGATATGACTCGGTACCACTCATCACAGAAAAATAGAGCTAAAGAAAACTAAAAATGTAAAAGTAATTGTTTCATCATCAACTTTATTTACCACTCAAATGTTATTTTTATTACTTAAGAAGAATCATGATAAGAGATGTTCAGTAGCAGGAAGGTCTCTGCAAGCTTGTTTTTCCTTGTCTAAGGAGATCACCCTTACAATACTACAAAGTTTTAATACTAAGCTATAGTAATGGCGGCTTGATTACACAGAGGTGTAGCGACATTGTTCAATCTTTAAAAAAAATTTAACAGCTCGTATTTGACCTTACGCTTCTTCTACGTAAATATCATGTCTTTTTGTAGAATAAAATGCTTTATTTTTCCTTAAAATATATTTTGATTTAATATCTTTTAATATGGTTGGTAAACTATTCCGCTTCTTTGTATTTAGTTGAGAATTTTCCATAATTAGTTTCTTGAAGATCTGGTATTTTACATGTGAATTGTATCATGTTTTACAAGACTACATCGGAAATATTGATTTAAACAACGATACCATTTTAAAACTCCCCACGGTCTGAGTAAGCTTAAAACTAGTTTATTTCATAGTTTGCAAGTTAGTGGTGTTAATTTGTATCTTTTTTTCCAGGTGGTCTTTTGGTATTCTTTTATGGGAAATCGCGACATTTGGTGAGTACTTGCAAATGATTTAAATACAATTGAAATTACTTTTGGAGATCTTCAAGGGCAGCTAGCTGATACTATATGAAGCCTCTCGAAAAAGAATTCCTGGAGCAACAGTGGAAGCTTTAGAATTCTGGTACAAAAAAAGAGCGATCAACCCAGCCAGGTTGCTAAGCTCATTCTCACTTACTCAACATTTCGCATCTAGTGTCACGTGCTCTTTTCTGCTGGTTTTCACTACTAGGCCATCTAAAACAAAAATGGTAACCATTCAGTCAATTAAGTCAAGAATTAACAGAAGAGATTTCTTAAAACATAAAACTGTAAAAACGAACGATAAAATCCGACGTTTCGGAGTAGTCATGACTCAAACAGCAATCCTCCGCCATTGCCAAACACTACAAGAACATGCACGGAACAATGCCTCAGGACCTGCTAAAGCGTTTTCCGAGTGCTTAAGAAATGCAAAAACAAATTTGACTCATCATCAATCTTTATCTATCCACGAGATCATATCACTTTACATGGTCTTCCTAGGAATCGTGTTCAAAACTAGACTAAAATACTCTAAGGAACTACTGACTATAATGTTAAAAATACAAAAACTTACATTATGAATGATAAGAGTTACAATGGGTCAAGGTATATTAGAAAAAATCTTTCCCATCAAATGAAGTTTTAAAAACATTCAAACTAGACAGTTTTCTAATCTCTGAGGGAATCTTGTTCCACTGAACAGATCCTCTGTAGTGTAGGCTCCCTTTTGCAGACTCAGTTCTGGGTCTGGGGACATAATAATTCATGTCAGAATTTCTGAGATTGTGTGAATGTACATTTGAGGTGTTGGTAAAGATCCCCCTCAGATACGCTGGGGAAAGATTATTATGGATTTTATACATTGTCACAGCCAACTGTTTAAGTCTTACATATTCTAGCCTTTCCCAGCCAAGCTCATCCAACAAAACACTTGAGCGAACATCATAGTTAGAATAGGTGAGAATTCTAGCAGCCCTATTCTGCAGCTTTTGAAGTTTGTCTGCTAGTCCCTTATTGATATTACCCCATACGGCACTACAGTAATTAAAATATGGCATTACCAGTGCATTGTACATATTCACTCTAATATCAAATGGTATAAAATGACTTACACGCCTTAAAATAGCAATACATATATGTTATTTGCCGGCTGGGAGGTCCGTATAGTGAAAAACTGTGACCGAGGTCTTGAAAATGCTGCCCGAGGCCGCAGGCCGAGGGCAGCATTTTCAAGCCCGAGGTCACAGTTTTTCACTATACGGACCGACCCTAAGCCGGCAAATAACTTATTTATTTTTTTCCTGCGATAATTTGGCTTACGATTGGGTTTACACAATTTTGTTATTGAATTGGTTTACGTGCCCTCTACAAACCATCGTAAAAAATCTAACGAACGAACGAGCGAGTAAACTCAGACACTACCAAAAGAAAGATGTATCAACAGATTTATTTTGAATTGCTTTATGTTAGTTGCATCTAATTCACCGGTTAAGTTCTCCAAAAGTGTTTTCCCGATAGTGAAATTTCGCGCAAAGTTTGACTGAAGTTGCACTACAAGCACAATTTCTATCAGTCGTTGCGAATCACTCGAAATCAGACCTTTTTACCGTAAATTGAGTAACAGAAAGCGAGGAAATTCGTTAAGTATATTCTACAGAATTTCTCTTAAATACAGCAACTATCAGAGAGGCTAAACTCGACTGCATTTGACTTCTTTTAGCTTAAAATTGTGCGGTGAAAAACACAGAATTACGCGCCAATACAACGCCGAGCTACAGCCAACCACACAAACTCTCAGAGCTACAAAATACTCAATTGAATCTACTTACAGTGACCTTCCTTGCTATTTAAAAGTGAGCAGAGGTAAACATCCGTTGATTATTAATCGTCCATGGAAGTGTAAAAAGGGAAAATATCGACGATTACCGCTAGGTCATTCACGAAACCTAGCTAAACATGACAATTTCACCAGCGCTGTTTCCCGCCGTTACCGTGACCGTGGTCAGAGATAGGAAAATCCGGACCGCGCTAAGAACCAATCAGATTGCAGGATTCGTTACTGTGCCCTCTTAGAAAAAAATACCAGCGGATATTTTCTTTGAAATGGTATCAATGTGTGGGCGCCAGTTCAAAGATTCATCAATTTGAACTCCAAGGGATCCAAGATAACCGCGGAAACATAAAGAATACTTGGAAAGGAATTAATAGACTAATTGGAAATGAACCTAAATTTAATAAGATAACTCAGCTGGACACTGGGGATACTGTAAATACTGACCCCATCGAAATCAGTAATATACTCAACACACATTTCTCCAAAATAGGACCTTCCTTAGCCTCTGAAATTAAAGATACATCCAGTAATTTTACTGATTTTATTATCCCTGCAGAACACATTTTTAATTTGGCAAAAGTATCATGCCAGGAGGTCTTCAATTTAATTCAGAAAATACCGAGTAATATAGCCAGTGGTCTCGATAACATCTCAGCGCGTCTCCTGAAAGAAGCGTCTCCTATAGTTTCTCGCAGTCTAACTTTCATAATAAACCAGTCAATTACCACTGGTATATTTCCAAATGCTTGGAAACGAGCTTAAGTTACGCCAATATTTAAAGAAGACCTCAGGACTGATCCTAACAACTACAGACCTATCTCAGTTCTGCTTAGTCTTGACTGCTTAGTGTAAGAGCTTTAAAGCCAAATCTCCACGTGCAATCAGACTCCATTCGTACGAAAGTATTTTTATAATCTTCGCACCATCTTATGTTAATTTTTCGCGCCAAAATCGCTTTAAATGCTGTAATTTATTAAAATGCTTGTAATTAATTTTTCCTTGATAATGGAGTCATGACTACTCCGAAACGTCGGATTTTATCGTTCGTTTTCACAGTTTTATAAATTAACAGAAGATTTAGATCAATATGAAAACCTTGCCATTGCTTCGGAGAAATATTTGTCTTAAATTGGTATGGACTGGAGACGTCGTTTTGGTGTCCGTCTGACGGGTACCGATATGGCGGTCATAAGCTAACAAAAAAATCGATTTTTTTGATTAAGTTTTGCTATTAATACGAAACATCATTAATCTAGGGCTGGGCCACATAGACTCATGTAATGTAACGCAAAAACCCAAGAGATATAATAAATCATCTTTTGACATAAGCCACAGCCTTCTCATGCGAACTCTATAACAAAACGAAGAACCCTGTCGAGCCAAAACCTTGTAAAAGGGTCAGTTCTTAGATGGCCTTTTGTTTATTGAAAAAAACCTCGTTAGGAAATATATTTTTTTAATTTTTTAATTTCGGAGTATAACAACGTCACATGTAAACCAGCAATTTTAACCAGGTCATTCGATATTCAAACATTTCAACCCTTTTAAATTATATTGATTGTTGTAATTCCACTCCTCTACCACTCGCATGCACGCCAGGGCCGAGTTGTTCGAAAGCCGGTTAACGCTAACCCAGGATTAAAAGTTAACCAAAGAGCTACTTTTTCTGGTATGAAAATGTTTTTCGCTGCTTATGTTTTGTGTAGTTTGAGATAATCAAACCCAAAACTGAAGAACAAGCAATATATATAAACAGAAAACCCCACCGAAAAGTTACAAAGTTGACATCAAAATTGTCGCTAACTTTGGGTTAGCTTAATCGGGCTTTGAACAACCCGGCCCGAGTTTATAACTTCCAACAAGTGCATTTTTGAAGACAGATCTCTGGCAACTTTTTGGCACAAAAGGAATCATTACGTACTCCTAATAAATTATAACAATTCTAACATTTAAAGAAGACGTCATATCAATTTTAGTTGGTTTTCATGCGATCCTCTATCCTGGTCGCATTGGAATTTGGAGTGCTGATTTTTGTGGAGGGAGGAAAAAACTACTGTTATTTGATTAATAAATAACTAGGCTTTGTGTTCAGTACAGTTAAAAATGCTAATCGTGCTTACCTTTTTTGTTTCCAAATATCTAAAAATGTTAAATTTTGAAATTTTTGGCTTGATAACTTTCGACAGTGGATTCCACCTATTCTACTCAACACTGCCACTCCCAATAGTGCCGTGTGGCACAAAATCTCATTACGTGCTAAATATTTAGTCAATTTTTTATCAAATTTGAACACCAAAAAGATCTCAGACAGATTGTCGTTTGAAAGCAGAAAATCATATCACCTCCTTTATGAGATTTGATTAACTTGCACCCCTACAAACTGTGCAACGTTTTCCTCTTAGACTCTTAAGATCAAGTTAATATCAGACGACAGCCCACATAAGCAGCATGATATTAACCTGTAGCTCACCACTAATTTTTTTTTTTTCCGTTCCTGATTGGTTTAAATTGACCAAGTGACACGATAGTGTCCATCCGCGGAGAGACATTGTCAGCCCTAATCATAAAAATTACAATTTCCTCCTCGATTGTGATTGGTTTAAAAAACTCCTATTTCCCACTAATTCACTTGTCAAGCTGTTATCGGACAGTTTGTTATCGGACACCTTGTTATCGGACAGTTTGTTATCGGACAGTTCAATAAGCCAATCACATTCAAAGATGTAGTTAAAATTAACCAATCACATTTGAAGTTGTGGTTTAAATCAACCAATCACAACCTTGGTTTCAATCACCATAGAAACAAGTGTACAAACTCCTAAATTGGGGCTTTCTTCAAAAATGGAGAATTTTTTCCCCTTGAACAATGATTGTTTTAGAAGACAGAAGTGATTTATTTTATCCTATGGCACAAATGTTTATGCGAACTATCCAGACGAGTTCCTTTGTGGATATGTTAACATGTTCAGATGAAGTTCAGCCATCCACAGCATTGTTTATCGCTTCGCAACAACCGCGGCAAACGGAGGTAAACATCCACCCGGCTGTAATACCACTGCACAGTACGCTAGTATTTCCTCCCTCGAAAATCCTCATTTTGTTCAACAAAATCAAAATACAGGAACAATGACAGTAGACCAAGCCAAGTTTTCCCCTTGTATCGGACGGAGAAATTTCAGAAATAAATAATAGTAAAACCACAGCCTCCAAAAACATCGCTCGAGCAAATAAATCATGAATGGCAGCATAGGTAGAACGTTGTAAAGCCAAAAACATTAATGCATTTAACTGCCAGCGAAAGACGAGAATTGTTTCTCATTGCCAGCGGATACGTGCCTGTACAATCCAGCTCGATATCTGCGATTTCTTCGACATTCCCTTTGCAGAGTTCGGTGCCTGCAGCTTCAGCAAATCCACCAGCTGTAGGAGAATGTTCGACCAGCAGTTCCAATCAGTTCAAACCAAGTTTCTTCATTAGCGAATGTAGCAGAATTCACCGGTATGCCGTCGTCCAAATACAGCATGGCTACAAAAATCTCTCGGCGCCATTTTAAATTTTCAATAAACAGTTCAGTGTGTTTAAAAAACACCAGCAACTTAAGAAAATCTCCGTCTCAAAAAGCCAAGGAAACGAAGAATCATAATTGACTCTGGCTCTGATGTTTACGACTTGAAGTGAGCTGTCTATTGACTCAGCTTAAAAACCTTGAATCTTGCTGGAAAAACTGCCCTGGCGCTGGCAAGCGTTCGTAATTTTAACCAAATTCCGCAAAGTTCTGCGCAGTTGAGCGTTTTTCATGCATGGTTGCGTTTTTGACTGACATAAGACTTGTTTTTCGCTCGTCACTTGGCAACCAGCAAATCCATTTTGACTGTTGTCGATTTCAGAGCGACATTAAATGCAAATTTTCCCTTTATTTCATAACTTTGCAATTCTTCTTTTCTCGGAAATTGTAATTTTTATGATTAATTGGTAATAAGACTTCGTGTCGTCCAATTCTGTCTGTAATCATACTCGTGATAAACAAATCGGACTCCCGCTGCGCGGTCGTCCGCTTTTGTTACCACTCGTATGATTACAGACCGAATTGGACTCCACTCAGTCCTATTACCAATACATAGTGCCCGTCCGAGGAAAATACATGTCCGTAAAAAAAAAAACAAACAAACAAACAAGCGGGCTTATTGAAATAAACAATTTGAAAATGAATTAAGGGGGAGGGGTGTTTGCACTTGGCTTTCACGGCTTTCATTTTTAAAAGTTGAAAACAATTCAACATAACTTTTGAACTGACACAAAAAAATATTAGTGGTGAAAAACAAAGACAAGAGAGTGTTTATGTACCGGAACTATCGGTCTGATAGTTGCCGCTTGGAAATTTGATGTTCTTAAAACTAGCATATTTTTTAAGAACATCAAATTTCCGCAAGGCAACTGTCAACCGATATTTTCTCAACAGAACAACTAGTTTAAGCCAGTACCTCAATAGGCTAGTTTCGAATTGTGCAGAAACAAAAGAACAGAGTCGAGGTTCAGGGGAATAATTTGCATTTTCCTTTGTTATGAACAATACAAAATGCTAATTATTCCCCTGAACCTCGACTCTGTTCTTTTGTTTCTGCACAATTCGAAACTAGCCTATTAT
>JAHPZR010016714.1:15000-20000 GCA_019787425.1 Platygyra sinensis | reverse complement strand
TGAGAAAGTCTCCTCGCTGATTTATGACCTAATATTCTTGAAGCTTGGGAACTGTTTCAGATATAGGCAGGAATTTGTTTGAACCCTTCCATCTTACGTGTCTCAAAGAAGGCCAGGTTAAATAAAGTTAACCGCTATTTATTTATTTATTTATTTGGTTAGAAAATATTCTTCTGGTCACTGATTTGATTCCTGGAGGAACCCTTGAAAGTTTTTTGACTTCCAAGCCTGCCCCTGGTGAGCACAGCAAGTACGAGAATTTCAAATGTGCGCTGAATGATCGGGAGTTGATAAAAATTGCTCTGCAGATTGCCTTAGGAATGCAGCACTTGGAAAGCAAAAAGGTACGAGAGGTATTGTTTAAAAATATAGTCCCTAAATGTCCAGTGTTTTACTCTACAAGGAAACATAGTCAAGTTTTATGCTGTGTCAAATGCCAAGCAAGGAAATACATTTCATCTTCTCCGATTTGGAACAAACTGTTAATAAATGTCCAGGTGCATGCAAATATAGTTTCAAACGGGAACTGTCTTTTGTGTACTGTTTTTTTAAATTAAGTTTGTATTATATTTTTAATAATAAAATAATAATAAAATAATAGTAATAAAATAATAATAATAAAATAATAATAATAAAATAATAATAATAAAATAATAATAATAAAATAATAATAATAAAATAATAATAATAAAATAATAATAATAAAATAATAATAATAAAATAATAATAATAAAATAATAATAATAAAATAATAATAAAAAAATAATAATTATGATGATGACGATGACGATGACCATAAATCCCACGATACAAAAATAAGTGATCGCATTTAGTGTAACCTACCTTAATTAAAAATATATTTACATGCTGTCTTTATGCTCAATCTTCTTTAAAAATCTTCAGCAAAAAGTATACCAACTATTATTATTATAAACTGATAAAGTAAAGCAAAGAAAAATTATGAATCAATATTATAAAATGTTAAAATGCTTTTTGCCATAAACTCAGTGTCAAATTTGCAGATAGATAAAGCTATTTACAGAAGCATAAATTATCCACAAGCGACCGAGACTTCTAGTTCTAGATCAGTCTCCTGCATATAGTAATAATAGTGATAATGATAATGACAAGGGCATTGACGATGATGATGACGATGACGATGACTATGATAATGATGGTAATAATAATAAAGATTTTGGAGTGCATTTAGTAAACTCAATCCGCTTACATTACTATAAAAAATAATTCAGTTAAAACCTACACAATGTCACCTATAGCAGTTAACATAACAGTTATGAAAAGTTTAAAAGCCTTTTTATTCAACATTAGAGGTTAGGGTAAGACAAGGTAATACTTCTTCGCTGTCAATTTGCCAAACGCTAGTTCTTTGGGAAACATTCTTCGTGTAGTTTACAACTGAAATTTACAAGTTGCAGCTGTTTTGGTCTTGGTCATTTTGCATGTTCCACTATTTATGGAAATGTATTCTATTCCACAGTGTATTCATGGCGACGTAGCAGCAAGAAATGTCTTTATTGACAAAAATAATAAAGTTGCTAAACTTGGAGACTTTGGATTGGCCAGAGATATCTCAGATCGTGGCATTTACAACAAGACGTCCAATGTAAGTGCTGGATAGACGTCGAACACGCTGCCGGCAGACCGACAAAAAACCACGGCTACTTTGGATCACGCAATGAACACAAAACCGGAAAAAAAAATATACGTCATTGCTCTCAAGCGCCGGGGAAAACGCGAACGAATAAAACGTAACTGGTTTTGGTTTTGCATTCGAATGATTCATTATAGGCACTGCGAGTATTTAAACAGAGAATACCTTTTTTTTTCAAAAACAGGTAGAATTGGTCTTTTTCAGTAAACTGTAAAACGAAAAATGAATGTTAACGACTTAACCTTTAAACAGAAACAATCTTATAATATAATTGTGTTGGAAATTGCAATAGCTCGATATAGCTCGAACTATAGCCACAGCAAACGGATTTCAGTTCGAAATAGGCTGGAGACAGCTATTTTTCCCGGGTCAATTTTTGTCTTATCAATGTTTTGATAAGCCGATGCTATTTATCATCAGAAATCAAACTATAATGTATTCAGTTGTCTTCATATCAGTTAGTAAGACTTGAATGATTACATTTTGTTCAACAGGGTAGAGTCCCCTGGAGATGGCTGTCTATAGAATCCTTGAGATATCGAGTCTATACATCACAGAGTGACGTGCAAGTTACAGAATCATGCTATTATGTGCGTCCAATTCCAATTAAGGTGGCTCAAAACAGTTTCCAGCGCTTTCCAAGACGTAGATTTTGATGGGTCATTATTACCACTCTTTATCAGTTGATGCTACAATCATGGTATCAAAAAACTGCCCAATCACTGGTGAACACGTTGGTATTATTTTCGTGACGCAATAGGTTACCACAGCAACACTATGACCTGCTAAAAACACCCTTTATTTCAGCTTTAAGCACATATTTCAAAAACGGCACGGTTTTTTTCCTTATTATTATAGAATTTTGATAAGCAGCATAAGATGCAACTTTTGGCAAAGTTTGAAAAAATTATGTACATAGGGGTTCAGAGCCACCTTAAATTTTCGAAAACACTATGATTGTAGCATCAATTGATAAAGAGTGGTTATAATGACACATCAAAATCTAAGAGTGTGCTGGAAACTGTTTTAAGCCACTTTTTGTTTTACGATTGTCACGCCTTACCCTGTATGTTACACCTTCTGCACCGAGGATGGTGACGTCAAGGACATCACCTGGAGGTAGTGCAGCCTCAATTTTGTGTTTTCCTAAAGAGTCTGTCAATTGATGCATTCGGTGTATATATTGACTTCCAACCTCAAAAAAAATAACAAGACAAAAGTTAACACAATGTCCAATGCGGCATTGTTCACGGATTGAGGGGCTTTTGATGTCCTTTTCAAGTGAATGAATGCTTCAATGATTTATAGCACATGCAAAAAATACTCCCTTTGAGGTCCGTTACACGTAATGACGACGTCAAGCGACGTACTAAATATATTTTCTCAAATATCCACCGACTTTCTTGGAATTGATTTCTCTTAAATGTCAGGAAACCACAAATACGACTCGGTAACACTCAACACTGAAAAATGAGCTAATGAAAACTAAAAATCTGATAGTAACAAGACTACATCGGAAATATTGATTTAAAGAACGATACCATTTAAAACTCCCCACGGTCTGAGTAGGCCTAAAAGCTAGTTTATTTCATAGTTTGCAAGTTAGTGGTGTTAATTTGTATCTTTTTTTTCCAGGTGGTCTTTTGGTGTTCTTTTATGGGAAATCGCGACATTTGGTGAGTACTTGCAAATGATTAAAATACAATTGAAATTACTTTTGGAGATCTTCAAGGGTAGCTGATAATATATGAAGCCTCTCGAAAAAGAATTCCTGGAGCAACAGTATAAGCTTTAGAATTCTGGTACAAAAAAAAGAGCGATCAACCCAGCTAGGATGCTAAGCTCATTCTCACTTACTCAACATTTCGCATTCAGTGTCACGTGCTCTTTTCTGCTGGTTTTCGCTGCTAGGCCATCTAAAACTGGTCAATTAAGTCAAGAATCAACAGAAGAGATTTCTTAAAACATAAAACTGTAAAAACGAACGATAAAATCCGACGTTTCGGAGTAGTCATGACTTAAACAACAATCCTCCGCCATTGCCAAACACTACAAGAACATGCACGCAACAATGCCTCAGGACCTGCTAAAGCAAACAAATTTGACTGCTTAGTGTACGAAATAATTTTTATAAGAGCTTTAAAGCCAAATCTCAACGTGCAATCAGAATCCATTCGTGCGAAAGTATTTTTATAATCTTCGCACCATCTCATGTTAATTTTTCGCGTCAATATAAAATCGCTTCAAATGCTGTAATTTGCATGATGTTATTTATATTTTCCTTGATAATGGAGTCATGACTACTCCGAAACGTCGGATTTTATCGTTCGTGTTAACAATTTTATGACTTAACAGAATATTTAGATAAATATAAAAACCTTGCTATTGCTTCGGAGAAATGTTTGTCCTAAATTGGTATGGACTGGAGACGTCGTTTTGGTGTCCGTCTGACGGGTATCGATATGGCGGCCATAAGCTAACAAAAACATCGATTTCTTTGATTAAGTTTTGCCAGGAGCCATAATCAGGGACGGAGACCGTAAGTCTTGTGATGCGCGCGGACCCATGATATGGGACAATTTTTCTATTTTTAGAACAAATTGCGCCATCCTGACGTCATATATCCACGCTGATCCACGCACGTGTCTTGGACTCTCGCGTGGATGTTGTCACGTTGTGTGATGAAATGGTGAGAGTTGCGAGATTCTCTTTCCGATTTTTTACAGCGATGACAGGGAATAAGGCAGAGAAGAACCAGGGCTCTTCTATGAACTTCTATGCTCTGATTTAATGGAAAAGGTGTGTTTTTCAGGGTCGAGAATTTCTTTAATTTCGCGCTGTAAATGAATAAAATCCGTTCGCCGGCTAGTTATTCTCGTTAACTTTCGTGTTTGTTTTGTAGAGAAAAGTTCTGTAAGAAAACTGTTTACTCCGGTATCGAGTTAATTTGTGAGTTTTCCAAACAATGCTTTATCATAACCAAAACCTGTGTTTGATAGTTTCTTGTTGTTTCTGCTCGTTTGGCGAGTTTGCAAAAGTTTTTGAAGGCAAGTCTGACGCGTAGGAGTAGTTCATTAATTTACATAGTGCAGCGCGTGCACTTTCAAGTCCGAGTCGGTGTTTTCAGATTGTGAACAAATCGGGAAAAAGATTTGTTTCGTTGTCTTTTGTGCTAAGATACTACAACAAATTTTACCAACGTTCACCAAAAGGCTACTAACATCATGTATGTTTCTTTCACATAGTGAAACTTTCACTGCGATAAAAAAAAATAGACAGGGAGTTTTGATTCAATCGAAATCTTTATTCATCGTAACTTTCCTGATTA
>JAHPZR010016714.1:5000-10000 GCA_019787425.1 Platygyra sinensis | reverse complement strand
TCCCGCTAGCATCAAAATATGATGGTGGCAATCTGGCCTTATATCACTTAAGGATTCCCAATTGCGTAATATGCCATTTAACAACTAAAAGTGTGAGAACATTACAATGGCTAGCCTTACATACGCATGTTTCGTCCCTGCCAAGGGACTCATCAGAGGCCTTTCAGCTAACTCGTCAAACATCGTGTTTGAAGTCCCGCTAGCATCAAAATATGATGGTTGCAATCTGGCCTTATATCACATAAGGATTCTCAATTACGTGATGCCATTCAACAACTAAAAGTGTGAGAATGTTACAATGGCTAGCCTATTTGCACTCCTATAAAAGCTTAAGTGAAGAAGATCTCATTGGTAAACTGTTATCATATTCTGTGCTGACGGTGTTGGGATCTGATCTTAATTAGCATAGATTTTTAAGGCCCCGTACACACGTAACCTGATATTTTTTAATCCAAAACTTCTTTTTCCGGATTCAAAAATTTCCTTGCCCACACGTAGTGTATTCAAATATAATTCGCCTGTCCACATGCATCCGATGGTATCCGGATTCATTCAGGTCTCCTCTGCAATTTTAGGTAAATATGCTCTGTTGTTGCTGTTGTGCCACATACTGGTTTATTTTTCAGTGAGAGACAGGACACGAATTTGCTACGTCATCGGATTCGAAAGTATCCGGATTCACTGTCCACACGTTATCGGATTCGTTAAGGATTTATTTATTTATTTATTTATTTATTTATTTATTTATCTATTTACTCTGGAGAGCGGAGTTGAAAATGTCCGGATTCACTGCCACATTGCCAGATGTGGTGGACGGAAGCCTATAGCCGAAAGAAATAAATAGTTGCGGATTCAGAAATATCCGGATACGTGTGGACGGGGCCTAAGATTTAGGCCTCGTCCACACGTATCCGGATATTTTTTTAATCCGCCAATTTTTCTTTCCGGATACGGGTTCCGTCTACGCGCAATCGGCGAATTCGGCCGCGAATCTGAATGTTTAATAATCCGCTCTCCAGAATGGAAAAATATATATCTGCAACGAATCCGATAACGTGAGGAAAGTGAATCTGGATCGATATTTTCGAATCCGATGACGTAGCACACAAGACAGTGTTTAATCCGATTTCCAAACACCTTGAAATTGGTCAAATATACACCGGGGCGCGTCTTCTGTGCAAATTTCTTCTCGTATGTGTTTGGAAATTTGGTCGAACAAGGTCTTGCGTGTTTGATATATTACATCAAATAGGGATTCCAAAGATCATCACATGCACATTTTCAAACAGCGAGAAGAGAGTTGAAAATACGACGCGTAGCGAGTGGTCTTTGAGGAACCTTCAGACAATGAAATTAATTATAGACAAATTGAAATCTTGTACAAACTGATTGGATACCTGAACATTTTTTTATTGTTTTCAATACTAAATCACATCCCATCAGTCACATCTGAAAATGCTAAATGTACCTCATTTAATATAAGTAACTCGGTAGTCGACGAGGTTACCTTTCACACACTACTTGAACTGTTCTGCGTGTCAAAAAATGTCCTCTTCCGAGTCACTCATGTGTTCTAATGTTGAAAAGAACAAATGCTAAGACGCGATCGAGGCAGAACATATTTAGATACCGGTATACCGTACGAATTACCAATTGGAAATTTGTCCCTGTTTCCGAGTCCGTATTTTTTTATTCTGCATATGACGCCGATAAATCCAAACGCATTTCAAAATACACGTATGCAGCCACCAAATATTTCTACATTTCTTTAATTTTGTCAACTTCGGCCATGTGTTCTGGATATGCAGCCGATATATACAAACCCATTCCGATATAGAAGTGAACAAATTACTTTGCTTTGTTAATGCCGTCCAACACGCCCATGTGAAATTAAAGCGGATTATTTTCTTCAACTTGTGTATACCTGATTTATTCACCAACGGCGTACCCTGCGAGCAGAGTATCATTTGATCTTCCCAGATAAATCGGGAAGAGCAAGGAAATTCTTAGCTCGCAGGGTACCGACGGCAAAGCCGGAGGTAAATAAATCAAAAAGACAGTGCCCCTCGTTGCCTCAAAATAAACATTAAATATATATTTTTAGAAATCGTACATGAATGTGCGAGATGATGACAACACTGATGACTCAGAAACCTTCTAACATCTGCCTCACACCAGCGACACATCCAAGGTTTTGGAATTACGCTGTGCCAGGGAGTTAAAAGTGTGTGTGGGTGGAGTAAAAGTTGGTTCGTTCTTGTAGAATCCTAGACAAACATCTGACGCATCTCTTTCCGGACCAGACAAAACACTTTGAAGAGATATTGTTCTTTTTACAAGATAGATGTTAAAGTTTACTTAGTTTTGATATGGACAGAACAAGACATTGTTTAATGGTCAATAGAGAAGAACTCGCGTCCTGTTTTGAAATGATCATTCTTTTTTTTCTTTAGTAGAAAGAAACGAGTGAAATTTAATTTACGACGCTTGGAAGATTTTACATTTAACAGTAGTCTAAGTTAACTGGGTGTCAATGGTATGTTTGTATAGTACATTACACACATACAACGTTTACATAATTAAAACGCGATGACAAATTCAAAGCTAACAAGCTTGTGGGGTCGTGGGCAAATTAAATTGTATAACAAGTCAAATCTGATTGTATATAGTCAATTCCTCTGAAGACTAAAGTCCTCGGGAAATAATTATGGTCCCAGGCATTTTCCCGCGTCTTTTTTTATTTATATTAAAGAAAAAACAACAACAACAATGATACTAGACACAAGGAGAAACGTAGACTGGAAAAACATATTCAGTCCCACATGGAATCTAAACCCACGACCCTCCGTGATCTAGTGGGATGCTCTAACCACTGAGCTGCTGGAGACTCTTTTCATAAACTTTGTCTCTTACCATAAAGGTTTGATTGGTACAATAAAACAGATCCTCTTAGCAGTAGTGTATAATAAATTGTGTCAAATAAAAAAAAAAAAATGATATCAGTTTGAAGGCTAAACAGTTTATAATTGATGGAAACTTATTTGTATATAGTCAGTTTCTTCGAAGATCAAAGGCCTCAGGGAAGAATAAGGTCTTCTGCACTTTTCTTCGTCTTTCTTCCGCCATTCAGCATTCTTTTAAGTTTCTTTAACGTTTAAAAACTTTGTCACTTACCACAAGGGTTTGTTCGATAAAATCATATTTACTTAGCAGTATTGTATACAATTTGTGCCAATATCTTTATATAGTAAATACTACTTTATAATTGATAAAATTAGTTCCTCTGAAGATCAAGCGCCTCAGGGAAAAGATATGGTCGCCGGCTTGTTTTTTATTGCCGAAACCAAATGAATTTATAGCATTCTTACACTTTGTCTCTTACCACAATAGATGTATTGGTAAAATAAAGTCACATAAAGAAAAAAATGGGTCACATTTTGTTGTACAGCTGTTGTTTTCTACTAACTTTTTTTAAGTGTCAGTGTCGTGTAAACAATACGATGTTTTTGTCAGTGTTTCTTGTTATTTTTATTTCATTTTTTTTTCCATTTTTATTCCAAACGACGTTCTTTTCGCTTGTAACGTTTGCTGGGGAGAAGTGGGTGTCCAGCCAAAACAGGTAACGCTGCGTAGGAGGCGACACAAATTCAAAACGTCTCTCTCGCCTTCCTCAGATCTACCAATGTTCTAAGAAAATTTTTCCAGCATGTTCATGGCATCCCATCTGAAAACTACAGATTAGTAAGGGACCAGAATGCTCGTTAGTAAGAAACTAAAGCAAACTAAGGTGCTGAAAACAGTTTCCAGCACTTTTTGAATGAGTCCTTATAACGACTCTTTTTCAATTGATGCTGCAATCATGATAAATTAAAAGAAATCCGCGTAATCATATATTGGTGGACATTTTGTTGTCATTTTCGCGACACAATCCGGATAGTAAAAATAAAGTCTGCATTCGGGCCAAGTGGCCCATCAGGCCGGAGCTTATCCCGATTTATTTCATGGATACTGAGATTTACATAAGAAAAAAAGCCCGCGTAAAACTAGTACGTTAAATCCATCAGCCGATAGGAAAAGCGAATGATGAATTTTCACTAGTGAAAAAACGTCGTTCGTCCAAACAGAAACGCGAACGACGAAAATTCACTGGTGCACAATCGAGGCCCGCGAGTTTCACTCCGATTCTTGAATCCAACATGGCTAGTTCAAGGATTGCTTCTTTGGAAGAAGAAAACGAAACGAGATTTCCTTCAAACAAAATAAGAAACAGGAAGTGAAACAGCGGAAATTCCTCCCGCCGAGCTGAATGAACTTTTGAGTGAATTTATTTTGTGTTGGCACAAAAGAAGAACGACAAGATTTATATGAACCGTCATCGCTTTGAGATATGGCAGCGAGTTTTGAAAGGCATATTAAAAGAAATCCCTATCCAGTCAGTAGCATCAATGACCTGGTAGGTTTGGCCTTGAATTTTCATGAAAGTTTCAGACTGTTTTTGACTAAATTCGGTTAAGATTTGCATTGTGTTATTCATCGTGAAAGCGTATGACGCTGCATATTTTCATGATTTAGTGACATTCAGATTTACATTTATGATTTGTAAATCTAAGTCAAGTTTTTTTTTCCCTAAAAGTTGTCATTTACGTCTACATATTTGGATTTGTTATGTTCATTAAACATCTATTTCAAAAGACAAAGTGAACTTTATATTTTAGTCTATGATAGCAATTGAATTGCTTTTATAAACATGCGCGCCCAAACAGACAAAATTGTCCAGCAATTTTATTTTTGAAAAATCTCAATATCTTTAAAATAAACAAATTACACCATGGAAAATGGTTTGTACGATTTTATTCACCTGTTGAGGAGTATCAGAAAACTCACTCGTTCGCCACGCTCACTTGTTCGTTTTCTGATGCTCCTCAACTCGTGAATAAAAGTCGTACGCGCGCATTTTCCATGTAGTAATCTCTATTTCTGAAGCATGAAGCGACTAGGAG
>JAHPZR010016710.1:0-10264 GCA_019787425.1 Platygyra sinensis | reverse complement strand
TGGGAAAGTTTCTGAGGAAAACTTGTTTATCGAGTAGTGTAAGCCATACGATAGTGTAAGCCATAACGATAGTAGCCATAAAAGAACGCAATCCTTTGGTGGGTTCGTATTCACAGAACGCCCCCTATTCACAGCGGGCTGCACTTTGTTGATTCTGCTGAAATACGATGAACCACCGGTATTTGAATTTATTTTGAATAGCATTCCAAAGCCGTAGTTGCGATGGATGTATTGTCGTGGTAAGTGATGAAAACACATCTCCTCCTGCCTCATGAAGAAATTCCCGTTGTAGAAAAGGATTAACCCGTTTTTTTTCGATAAAGCACATGCTTTCTATCCTACCCGGCGTATACAACCCCCCCCCCCTGGCAACCAACGTATCAGGGAGAGGGAACGTCCTTCATGTAGTTCGCAGTCGTGTAGTTTTTCAGTGAGCCTGCCAAGCTACATGTAACATGTTAATTCTTCTACATGTGTAGCAACAGAAAGACAATAAGCCAGCTCATAAATATAAATGAAACAGACGCGGCTATGCGTAAATGTTGACGTATAAACGCCATTTTTAATACGCACATAGGCTATAATTTATGCGACACATACGACATATACTTATTACGCACATACGCGTGATACCTTAATACGCCACATATGCGCCGAATACACTCTAATACGCACATACGGGTTATATTTATGCGCACATACGCGTAAATTATTACGCGTTATTATGCGCGTTTGTTTTTTTGGTTCACGTTATATCTGAGCGGTTACTGTACTGTCAATCTGTTAACGAACCACAACTTCCCTTGTGTTATTAGTTGTCAAAGCTCTCGCGGGAAAACGTTTCAGTTTGAAACTGGCGGATTACGAGGTAGTTCTACGCGGGTTTGCAGGAAAAGAAACAGCTAAGCGGGAAATTCACAGAGCCCCGAACAAAAGAAGCAATAATATCCCTGTGAAAGATAAAGGAACGTTTTTGCTGTGCTACCAACTGGTTTTGGTAAAAAGTCTTATTTACAAAAGCTTGCTTGGTAAAGAAATCATTGATGGACATTCGCCAGCAGTAATTGTCGAACCCCCCCTGACTGCATATACAACACGCACAGTCAACTGACTTGCACCGCTCGTATAACAAGTACATTTGAATCCTGTGGTACAAGAACGGTCAAAGGAAGAATAAACCATACATCGAGCTTCAAAGATAAGTCGATCAGATAGCCTTCAAGAAACAAAGAATATACCTAGGCAAGTGAAGTAGAAAGTAAAGCTACTATGAAGAAAACATACAAGGCAAATATGATACCTCGTGATCGAAAAAATGAATCTCCGACTGTACAAAACAGTGAGCTAATCGCAAAACCCGGCGGCGAGTGGCGCGGGGGGGTCACAAATTTATAGAATGCAAGTAAGCAGCACCTTAGCAGTAACGTCATATTCCCCCGTTGTCCTCAAAAGCAAATACTTGGAGACCTAAAAACATATATATTGCAATAGAAATGAATCGGAATGAGCCAAAACAATGCACGCTAACACATGGCAAATTACAGAGGTCTGGTCACACTCGACGAAGCGATATGCAGAAAAACAGCGGAAATCACCCCACCGCCCCAGACCTACATGTATGACCTCGAAAAATTTTGCCATGGGCACGATCTAAAATGTTTACTCTACTTATGGATTCCCCTTAGAAACACAAACAATGGAACATAAATTGTGCCCTCATAAACACAAGGAAGCAACTAAAAGGTCGAGTGACCCCAACAGAGAACAGCAAATGTACAAACTGTCACAACCCTAGAAAGTCGGTTAGGGTAGTCAACCCCCCATTTTACACTGAAACAATAAACTTTGCCGTGAAATAGTCTCAGATTGCAAAATGGTAGAACATCAATCAAACAGCTGTCAAAGGCGGCAAATCGAAAAGATCCAAAATACCAACCACAAGTCTCTTTCTTTTGTCACCCACTTTTTCCTGCGAGCCTCGCTTTTCGCCCCGGCCTCGCGCCTTTGCCGCTCGCCGCTTGTACTTGATAGCTCTAATTAATTGCAAGGAATTACACTAGAAACACAAAAAAGAAAGAGACTGCTCGCATGTCTAGGACAGTGGACTTTTTCACTTACAGATGATTAGTACAGCATTGAACTCTTGCCAGAGGTGTTAAGGAATGTGTGAATCTGAGTCAATTTTAAATGAAATTCCGGGCCTTAGTCCAAAATGATGTTTTTATTACAAGTTGCCACACTTTAGAAAATCCTATCAGTAGTTTTAACAGTCACAATAAGTCCTACTTTTTTAACAGTTAAGGTAAGTTAAATGTGTAGTTTCAGAAAATAGCCATACTCACCCACAGAAAAATTGAAAATTGTATTTGTATCACTAAGCTGACAAGCTTTGAATACAGTTGAACATCCACTTGCACCCATATCCCGCAAGCAACCACCCCTCCTAGGCGACAGTTCTCCAAAGTACCAAAAAGTTCCAAGTCAATTCTTAGATTCTGGAACCTGTTGTAAGTGAAGTCCCCTGAGACGAAAGTTCTTCAATGGAAAGTGCCATATTTTTTCTCTAAAGTGACTTTCATATTAAGTAGTGGCCTAGCAGCCAACACCTTGTTTTTGTTTACATGGCGAGAATTGGCTATTATCATTCTATTTGGAGCCTGTCGAAAAGGAAGAAAAATTTCCACATGTATTAACAGTGAATGGGCTAGCATGCCTAAGAAAGAAGTGTTCTCGAGTATGAAGCCCATTAGACTAATGTAAGCACTGATGAAAAATTTTGATTCAGCGTCATTGGAAAGAAGTCAAGCTACATGTAGTATATTCTCCTATCACTTGACATTTTGGCAAGGGATATTACGTTAACTTGTTGTAAACAGGGCCAGGTTGTTCGGAGGCCGGTTAACACTAACCCAGGATTAAAAGTTAACTGAAGTTGAAATCTCTGTTGTAAACAAATGTTTTCACTGCTTTTGTTGTGTATTTTGAGATAATTCAAAATCAAAACAGAAGGCCAAACAATACACAGAAAGCCTCACTGTAAAGTTACAAAACTCATATCAAAATTCTTCCTTATCCTTGTTTAGCTTAGCTGGGGTTTAAACAACCTGGCCCAGGAGCTCTGGTTTTAGTACCAACTGGCCAATATACAAACCGAGAAACTAACTTACTAGAGGGGGCCATGTAACATTATTATGTGTATAATGGTAAGGAACTTAACCAAACCCTGTACAAGAACAGCATTTTATTATTTTAGTTGGGGGCAATTAATACAACTTATTTAATTAATTTGATTCAATAGCCAGTGAGGAAACAGAAGCTTTTTAGAGACTGGATTGATTCAATGAGCAATACATTACACATTAGACTAGTACCTTATGGTCGCTGTCACAAGCTGTGCGAATCTCATAGTAGTCTTGTTCTGTACATGGTTTTCTCACAGTACAGTTCTTTGCCCCACGACCTGGTCAACAAGACAACTAAATGAATCAACTTTTCAACTGATTTAAATTTGCAGGGAATTCCTCTGCAGGGAATTCCTGTTTACACTTTAAAATAGTTTGCTCTATTAAATAACAGTCAAATTTCCCATAAGTGACCACTCAAAACGTCAAGCCTAGGTGGTTGCTTATAGGAGGTGGTCCCTTACAAATGCTTACACCATATTAGGTCAAAATTGTGCCACATTAGCATGTGTTAACTGCAAAGACTTACCCTATAATCTATATGTTCTATTTAACCCTTTAATGCCCAATAGTGACTTATATATTTTACTCTGTCTAACGCCAGACGATTTTACTCGTCAAAGGGAGACCCCTTGGGCACTAAAGGGTTAATAAACTATCTCCTTTAACCCTTTAATGCCCAATAGTGACTTATAGATTTTACTCTGTCTAATGCCAGACGATTTTACTCGTCAAAGGGAGACCCCTTGGGCACTAAAGGGTTAAAGGACCCTAGTCAGCCTCGGCCATTTTCGATGACATCGAAATTATTGATATAGCATGGTGAAGCGAATCCTTATTGTTTCACTGTAAGCTGAGTTCCAGAAGGTATGTTTAATTATCTTGAGTAGTTCTGCAGTGATTTTTCTTCCTTTCGACAGGCTCCAAATAGAATATAATAGCCAAATTCTCGCATGTAAACAAAAACAAAGGTGTGGCTGACTAGGGCCCTTTAATATGAAAAGTCAATTTAGAGAAAAAATATGGCACTTTCCATTGAGAAACTTTCGTCTCGTGATACTTCACTTACAACAGGTTCCAAATATAAGAATTTGACTTGGAAACTTTTGGTATTTTGGAGAACTGATCGCCTAGGAGGGGTGGTTGCTTGCGGGATATGGGTGCAAGTGGATGTTCAACTGTATTCAAAAGCTTGTCAGCTTAGTGATACAAATACAATTTTCAATTTTTCTGTGGGGTGAGTATGGATATTTTCTGAAACTACACATTTAACTATAACCTTAACTGTTAAAAAAGTAGGACTTATTGTGACTGTTAAAACTACTGATAGGATTCTAAAGTGTGCAACTGTAATAAAAAACTCATTTGTGACTAAGGCCCGGAATTTCATTTAAAATTGACTTCAGATTCACAATTCCTTAACACCTCTGGCAAAGAGTTCCAATGCTGTTACTGCTCTGTAAGTGAAAAGTCCACTGTCCTAGACTGCGAGCAGTCTCTTTCTTTTTCTAGTGTATTCCTTGCAATTAATTAGAGCTATCAAGTAGCAAGCGGCGAGCGGCAAAGGCGCGAGCCGCGAAAAGCGCAGGCGCGGAGGAAAAGGAAAAAGAAAGAGACTGTGGTGGTATTTTGATCTTTTCGATTTGCCGCCTTTGACAGCTGTTTGATTGATGGTTCTACCCAGTTTGCAATCTGAGACTATTTCACGGCAAAGTTATTGTTATAAGTGTAAAATGGGGTTGACTACCCTACACGACTTCTAGGGTTAGTGACATTTGTACATTTGCTGTTCTCTGTTGGGTCACTCGACATTTTAGTTGCTTCACTTGTGTTTATGAAGGGCAATTTATGTTCATGTTGTGTTCTAAGGAGGAATCCTAAGTAGAGTAAAGCAGTTAGATCGTGCCATGGCAAATTTTTCGAGGTCATACATGTAGGTCTGCTTGATTTCCGCTGTTTATATCTGCATATCGCTTCGTCGAGTGTGACACCTCTGTAATTTGCCATGTGTTAGTGCATTGTTTTGGCTCATTTCGATTCATTTCTATTGCAATATATATGTTTTTAGGTCTCCAAGTATTTGCTTTTGAAGGACAAAATATGACGTTAACTGCTAACGTGCTGCTTACTTGCATTCTATATTGTGACGCCGGGTTGCGATTAGAACTGTTTGTACAGTCGGTAGATTCATTCTTTTCGATCACAGGTATCATATTTGCCCTTGTATGTTTTTCTTCAGAGTAGCTTTACTTTACTTCACTTGCCTAGGGATATTCTTTGTTTCTTGAAGCTATCTGATCGAACTTATCTTTCTGAAGCTCGATGTATAGGTTTATTCTTCCTTTGACCGTTCTTGTACCACAGGATTCAAATGTAGCTGTTTACACGCAAGTCAGTTGACTGTGCGTGTTGTATATGCCATCGTTCGACAATTACTGCTGGCGAATGTCCATCAATGATTTCTTTACCAAAGACAAAGCTTTGGTAAATAAGACTTTTACCAAAACCAGTTGGTAGCACAGCAAAAACGTCCTTTCCATTTCAAAGGGATATTATTGCTTCTTTTTGTTCGGGCTTGTGAATTATCCCGCTTAGCTTTTCTTTCCTTGCAAACCCGCGATAGAACTACCTCGTAATCCGCCAGTTTCAACTGAAACGTTTTCCCGCGAGAGCTTTGACACTAAATAAACACAAGGGAATTTGATGGATTTGTTAACAGATTGACAGGTACAGTACCGCTCAGATATACGTTAACCAAAAAACGCGCATAATACGCGAATAAATATACGCGTATGTGCGCATAAATATACGCGTATGTGCGTATAAGTATTCGCGTATGTGCGTATAAGTATACGCGTATGTGCGTATAAGTATATGCGTATGTGCGTATAAATATACGCGTATGTGCGTATAAAAATGCGTATATACGCACATACGCATATACACGTCTGTTCATTAGTATTTATGAGCTGGCTTATTGTCTTTCTATTGCTACATGTAGAAGAATACATGTACATGTAGCTTGGCAGCACTAAAAAACTACACGACTGCGAACTACATGAAGACGACTCTCCCGATACGTTGTTGCAAGTGTATACGAGTTAGATAGAAAGCATGTGCTTATCGAAAAAAACGGGTTATCCTTTTCAAACTGAATTTTTATGAGCAGAGGAGATGTTTTTCATCACTTACCAACACTACATCCATCGCAACGGCTTTGGAATGCGTTCAAAATAAATTCAATACCGGTGCATCGTATTTCAGCAGAATCAACAAAGAAGCCCGCTTGTGAATAGCGTTCTGAATACGAACCCACACAGGATGCTTCTTTTATGGCTTACACTATCGTTATGGCTTACACTATCGTTATGGCTTACACTATCGATAAACAAGTTTTCCTCAGAAACTTTCCCATTCATTACACCGATACATGTTAAAGAAGTTCTACCAGACCATTTTCGTTTTGCGTTACCTGTCACGCGACTACGTGTTGTTCCCGGACTCAGGTCTGACTCGTGTGCAAATTTTGATGAATTTGGTTCGACTCTAGTTTAGTTATTTGTATTAAAAATCGATGGTCATGATAACTAAATCTCAACGATCTGTGTCAAATATACTGGAGATATAATTTTTTCGACATGGTCTTCGGAACGCTTTAGACAATAAACATCTCGCAAGCGACATGCCGGCGCATGCAAAACAAAGAACTTTTCCTTGAAGTAAAAAATAACTAAATGTGGCAGCGCGCCATAGAAACTTTGATAAACAGTTTTTTCGTCAAGCAAAGAGCATTTTACTGTTTGAATGAGTGATCTGTGTCAAATACAGTAAACACCCGCATATAAGAACACATGGATTAAGAACACCAGCTGAAATTTGGCAAATAAAGCACCATTTTTATAAGAACAAAATCAGCCTGGAAATATGAAATGTTCTTATAAAATGGATAAGACCCAAAAAAATTCTGATCATACAGAAGGCCTGCTGATTAGGGGAGGGGTAGGTGCGCAGTTGCCCAGATACTGATGTTGTCTGTATCTGGGCAACTGTGCACAAATTATAATAAGTTAATAAGTTAGTGTTACTGTTGGATTAGGGGAGGGGTAGGTGTGCAGTTACCCAGATACTGATGCGTATTTTCTTGTTCTGTTCACTTGTTAACTACAAATAAGGCTGATTTCTTTTTTGTCATGATATTTATTAATTTTCTTTTACATTAAATATGCTAATTTAATCTCAGGCTTTTTTTTGTATATTTGTTACAGTTCTGATTTCCACCACCAATTTTTAAGAACAATTTAAGAACACCTTCAGGCTGATTTTTCACTAAGCACCCGATATATAAGAACCTGATCAGCCTGACCTCCAAAATCAGTGTTCTTATATGCGGGTGTTTACTGTATAACCGGAGATATAATTTTTTCGACAAGGTCTTCGGAACGCCGCTTCAGACAACAAACATCTCGCAAGCGACTTGCCGACGTGTCCGAAACAAAGAACTTTTCCTTGATGTAAAAAATAACTAAACGTGGTGGCGCACCATAGAAACTTTGATAAACAATTTTTTCGTCAGGCAAAGAGCATTTTACCGTTTGAATGAATGATCAGGGTCAAATATAACCGGATATATAATTTTTCGACGAGGATCGTTCTTAAGCTAAGAACGCTAAATTCTTGCCGACACGTGCCGAAACACAGATTTCCCTGTAAAAAAAAATTAAAGTTCACGTGTTAAAATAGGGACTGCAAGCGTCTGTTTCGATTTTTTCCCCATTTTTGGTACCTTATGATCAAGCAAGTGTCAAAGAAACGGTAGTTTGTCGGAGAATTTGCGAAGTGAATTCGGCATTTGCAAATTTCGCTTTGAAGAACCGTCCAGATGATTCACGCGTTTAGATGCCGAGTTTTAAAGTAATATTTTGCTTTTCGGTCTGATTCATCAACAGCAAAAGATAAAGCAGAAGAAGTGCTTCTCGTTATTCAATAAATACATGAAGCGATGCGGCGTGCGTGTTTGTAATATGATCACATTAGCTTTGTAGAATATGTTAATTTTCTGTTGTCGGCTCGTCGCTTTTTTAGACTCTTTCTCTTTCACAACAGAGAAACACAAAGAAAAGTTTTCGTCCTGAATAACAAAGACACATCAGACGCGCATGTATATGCGTATATACGCGTGTAAATATACGCGTATGTGCGTATAACTATACGCGTATATGCGTATAAATATACACGTATGTGCGTATAACCATATGCGTATGTGCGTATAATCATACGCATATGTGCGTATAGTTATACGCGTATGTGCGTATAAAACGCGTCTGCGCAGTTAACGTATATCTGAGCGGTACTGTAGTTATCCAATCGGTATTTTCCGTTTCTCAGGAACGGGAATTTGAATAACAAAGAAACCTCCGTAGTCGGTTTTTTTTGCTGCCTCTCCCCATTCCCTCCTCGTTTCTTTCCCTAATTTGCATAATATTAACTGAGGTCTGCGCGCAGAGGATTTCAGGAACAAAAACCGACTACTTGTAGTCTACCACTGTCCAGAAGTAGACTCCAAACCATGATACAAACACAGATCTGAATTGTTTTACATGTACGTCCCCTAAATAGCAAGCAATTTATATTTTAAATAACATACCAGCATATTCTGTGACTTCATTACACATTGAACACTCTGTGGCATGGGGAGCAGAAAAGGTATTAACTGGGCACATTTTACAGCTGCAAGGGAAAAATTAATATTAACTTTGTAGTGTAAAAAAAACGTTAACAAAGAAGTCTTCATTTCCACACCCCCTCCTAAAAACATAATAATCAATTGAATATAAATATAAACTATGGATAACTTTAGGGAACTGGAGAATTAAAAAGCAGTCATGTGAAAGGTAGCAAATCTGGTTGTAACTATTGAGAAATACTGTTTACTTGACATTTAACCCTTTCACCACCAGAGGTCTCCCTTTGACGAGTAAAATCGTCTGGCGTTAGACAGAGTAAAATCTATTAAGTCACCCTTGGTGGTGAAAGGGTTAAGAGATAGTTTTTTAACCCTTTCACCACCAGAGGTCTCCCTTTGACGAGTAAAATCGTCTGGCATTAGACAGAGTAAAATCTATTAGGTCACCCTTGGTGGTGAAAGGTTAAGGGTGAATTTATTAGCACTGACAGAAATTTGTCAACAATCTGCCCGCACCAACTACAATTTCAAAATTGTTCATCTTCTGTATCTGAGACCAAAAGAGCAAGCCATTCTGAATTTTTGGAAGGATAGGTCTACATGTACTACAAATTTTCTTAGGCTGTGACTACAAAAAAGAAAATTGCATTTTTAAGAGAAATTGAATATGTAACTGAAAGCTTATTAAATAACAAACACATCTGAATTACATCCTTAAATCAACTGTAGAGCAGTTACCTTCCTTTGGCCTCTTCATCATTATAAAATCCTGCTTCACATGGTGTACACTCTGATGTGTATGAAACACCTGAAATTACGAGATGTGAATGCATGTGAGTGTTGGCTGCAGATACAATAGACTTTGATTAGGTATCAAAGAATGTGGGAAGGAGACAAATGAACTAATCCTTAATTGCTCGTTACCAAAAAAAAGATAACAAATTAGTCATCATGTTCACGGTGCAGCTGTCAGCATTTGACAGCCTGTAGTCCTACATGTATTACACTAATCACATCAACCTAAAAATCTTGTTAACTTAAAGTGCCCCTGTGACAAAAAATAAATTATTTTTTTTCTTTGGATTTCAAAACTATGTTAACTAAACACTAAGTGACCCAAGTTTTAATCTTTGATTTAAAAAAGGCGCCTGTTTATTTTAACTGGAATTTACCTATTTAATGATCCGCCATTACTAAATTTAAGTTCTTGAGAGAGCTGGATCGAGGAGAAAATGACGTCAAAGGCTCACTAGTTTAAGAATGCAATGCGTGTGTGCGCTGCAGAATTAATATGCAGCACGGGAGGTTTGGGCTTTCACACTTTTAAACTCGCACTTTGCATACATAATAAGCTGCGTTCACACGCTGAAATTTCAAGCTGGTGAGCCTTTGACGTCAC
>JAHPZR010016709.1:22500-25000 GCA_019787425.1 Platygyra sinensis | reverse complement strand
CGGGTTAGAAAATGATCCATATTGTGAACTGAAATACTGAACTTATTCATGCTTGATCAGCGAAGAAACAAGGAAGAATAAAGCAAGTCACATTTGCTGTCTTTGCCATGGCACTGCAAAGATTGCAACATCCTGCTTTGATTGAGTAGATTTGGTAACTACCGTGAGAGAACTGCTAGAGTGAGCATGACTGCTGGTGGAAAACAGCTGAAAATATTATTCAAATCAACAAACACGATAAATTCTGAATTACTGAGGATTTTCTTGCTTGTCCCCAGCAACAGGCATCGATAATTTCTACCTGTCACTTCCTAAAATTACCTGAAATCGACAGGTAGACAGCCAACAAATTGACTTCTGAGTCATAATTATATTACTGTGATATGGTTTAAGTATTAAAGAAGTATACACAAAGAAAGAAAGTGATCAACATGCCAAATTCTCCAACAACAGTCTTAGCAACATCTCTTCAGACTCACCACATTATAGCACAAACAAGTACTCAGATTAAAAGAAGGAGGAAAACAGTGACAGTGTCTCATAATGCCAGAGCTTATCCTGGTTTCCTCTATTCCTCATTCCCAGATGGGACACTCAGGGTTCTTGTTAAGAGGCGGTAACCGGTAATTTTTACCGGCTGTTCAAGTAAATGTTACCGGCTGTTTCACTGAAATATTTACCGAAATTATCCAACGAATGTTCGTCTGTTCAAAGGTTAAATCCCATTTCGTTTATGGGAAAAAATTGCTTTCCCTTCGAACCAATGCTGTGAAGATATTTAGCAGATGTTACCGCTTTGAAAATACATCATTTGTTGAAGCAATCCAACTTGTTTTTCCACCCCTCGAAACGACGTTCGCCATGTTTCCTTTCCATTCCTCTCGCGGCCAGGGGAAACCCCCCATAATCCATTGAGAAACGTTTACAAAATGGCGTCCACACGTGGAAAACGACAGAAAGGTCTGTTAGAATTTGGTTTTCAACCAAAGCGTCAGAAAAGCGGTGGTGGGTAAAAATCAATAAAATAGTACAGTATAACCTACTTTATTTTGCTGAGTATTAAATTAATTTAACAGCCGCTGACACGCGACAGTGATCGATACGAACGTCAAGTTAACACTTGAAAACGCTTGCCCGTGCATTGTCTTCTGAATCCTGAGTTTTGAGCACTTGTATTTTCCCTGTTGCAGTCAAAGCTTAGTAGTATTTCAAAGTAGTTTTTAGTATTAAGTTTGTTGAAGAAAAGTAATATAATCTTGAAAGAAAAAATGAATAAACGTTGCATAATACTAAAGTGCCACAGTCAATAAATAAAAACGATCACTTTGACTATAACAACAATTTGTTGGTTCATGAAAAAGGGTGCCACGAGTCATGTTAAAAGACACTTTCAATCACAGAAAACCCAGTAGCTCCCGGGGGCTTCGCCCCCTGGACCCCCACCGGGGCACTGCCCCTGGACTCTGGTGGGGGCCTACGCGGCCCCCACACCCCTGGTGTGAAGAGCAGGTAACAAAGTTACCTGCTATTTCTGGTTTTTTACCTTCTATGAAAAAATTTAGCAAGAACCCTGGACACTACATGTTGTCCATTGTAAGGTTACCTCCAGCATTAAATTTATACATCTTGGTATAGAAAGGCACTGTTAAGGCCCGTTTACACAGGCGATTTTTGTCGCAGCAACTCGATGCAATTTTTGTTGCAGCAAAGTTGCATCAAGTTTCAAACGTGTTCGAAACCCCTGCGATATCGCAGCGACAAATCGCACTGAAAATCGCACCTGGTTTACATGTGCGATTTTGAAGTTGCAACTTTAGCTCGACAAAAATTGCATAGAGTTGCCGCGACAAAAATCACCTGTGTAAACGGGCCTTTAGAGTACCCAAGAATATGACACAGTGACCTTGGCTAATAACTGAACCCATGCCATTTGATCTGGATTCCAGCAAGCTCCCCAAAAGAAGACTGTTCCTCTCCATATGAACCAAGGGAGAGCTATGCCAAGAGAACTAGAGAGTTGCACTGGAGAGCTTTCAAAAAATCTTTCCCAGGAATTACCTACTCATAGTAAAATGAGATTTAATTTTAGGACAGTTTCATCATGAAAAAACTAACACATATAATAATAATAAGGGTACTGTCATGTTTCCTTCACTGACAAACTGAAAAAAAAAGGCCATTTTTTTTTTTTCGAAAGTCTCACCAACAGTATGATATAACTTCTTTAAATCACCTGTATTTCTGTCTTCCATTTCTTCCCGTCCATGTTTCAATCAAACTTGTTCCTTTGAAGAGGGGCTTCTGAAAAATTTATACATGTAAAAGTTAAGGATCATTTGATAACAGTCAGGTTTAGAATAATTTTCAAAGTTAAACAAGACCAGGGCTACAACGTTACATTCTCCAATAACACAATGGTTACTGGCATGTAATTCTACACGCTAGCTAAACCAGTATTTTCCATTGAAATTCACCACAATTTTACTGAATCATAAAATCA
>JAHPZR010016709.1:12500-17500 GCA_019787425.1 Platygyra sinensis | reverse complement strand
TTCTTCTCACGCAGACTACTTGTTTCTGTATTAAAATGGCTTAGATAGGGAAGATGTGATTTTAGTCATAATACCACTTTAACCACTCAATGCAGCACTCCAAGCTGCGACCATTTTGGTCGCCATGGCGAGTGGAAAAAATATTTGCAACCAAAATTCTGGCAAAAGTCACCAATTGGCAACCAACAGATTAAAAGAGAAACTTACTTGAAAAATTATTAATAATAGGACGAATTTAAACAATAGTACAGGCCATCTGATAGGGTACGGAAAAAAACTGAAAATTATGCGGAAATTTTCGGCAATATTATGCGGAAGAAAGTGACAATTATGCGGAAAAGACGCCAGATTATGCGGAAATTTCTACAATTTAATAAAGTTGCTCCCATGGCTTTTTCCAACGTATAAAACAGACGTTAATGTCTTACCGATAATTTTAGTCCTTTAGGACACGTTTGACCTTTTGCTGCCATTCGTGGATGCGTATCTCTTCGTTCGGCGCAATTTTTCCATGGTTTTCGAAGGTTTTCGTTGTTGTGTTTGTCCGAAGCTTAGTGACCAGGCATTAAATCGGATGAGAAAAACTGGACACCACTAGAACTTGAATCCAGGCCCATCACAAGAAGACGCATGGAACGCCTGGAGGCTTAAAATTGTTTACGAGCGAAAAGACATGTTTTTGTCGCTGTTTTGGGTGAATAACTTCTTCAAAATGATCAATCTCTTCGATATTTTTGCTTCTGATGATGGTAATCAGTTGCTTTCTCGCTTATATGTAGCAATTTTCTAGTTTTATGCGGAAAAATGCCCCAAGGATGCGGAGGATGCGGAAGTAGGCGAATTATGCGGATCCGCACCACCGCATCCTGTCAGATGCCCTGATAGTACAAGCAGAGGCATCACCTGTCTTTCTCTTTTCACCTCTTGTGGTTCAGAAACTTGTTATGAATGCGTAAACTTACTGTAGCTAAGTAAAGTGTTGAAAGCGTGCTGTTCGGCACATTAGCCCTTCGTGTACTATGTCATGAAGTGTCTTCCCCTTTTTGGCGATGTGTAATACGTCATGAAGTGTCCTCCCCTTCACGTTTTCTTTCTTTTTCTCGACCAAATTTTTTTATGGCGGACAAAAACACGATTAAATCAAAGTCTTAGCAATGTGTATCTTTCGAAAAATCAATTCACTATTGCATTCTAGAAAAGACTAGTAGGTTTGAAACCTACTAGTCGCAACAGTGCATTGATTTTTCAAAAACGGAACCTGTTAGCCGTATTCTTGGATTGAGCGAGCGAGTTCAATATTTGAATAATCAATTCATTATTGCATTGTTGAAACGACTAGCGGGTTCAAGTTTCAAATAATCAGTTCATTAATGCAACCTTGAGGGGTACGCTTCACTTAGTTTGACTGTAAACAAACATTAAAGTTTACACTTAATGGCATTAGTGCATCATAGCTTTAGCATCTTAGCAGACAACAGCCAACCATCCCAGTAGTGCACTCTGCGCTAAAAAATAAGCTTTCCCAGTCACCCAAAGGCATACGTCAGTTGCCTGTGGCACCCAGGCACTTCTTTAGCACAGCCCTGGGCTTCATTTTAATATTAACTAGTTGTTGCATTTGAGTATCGTTGCAGCTCAAAATAAGAGTGTATCGAGTATGGTTGACTGATCTAATTTACCTCTTTAAACTTAAAGGTACAGTCTCCTTCGCAGATCATCTCAAACACAAACTCCACTACACCATACTGGCCTGGTTTTGGATTGATAAGGTTTTCAGGACTTCCAAAACCTTTGACAGGAAGTTTCAATGACATATATACATCATCTGCTTGGTTGTTGCCACTGTCAAGGTAGTTTCCACGTGGTTGCCAGCCCTGTTTTGAAGTACATCCACGGTCTGGACAAAAAAAAATTAATGTGGGGGCAAACATGAAATGGAGTGAAATTTAAGTAGTTTCAAAGGGTAATTGTTAAGATAAAAATGGGTTGGGAACACTACCAAACAGTTGAACTAATTTTTAATGCCATTCATACCATTAATTCTTTCATGACATCATTATCATTATCATTATCATTATCATTATCATTATCATTATCATTATCATTATCATTATCATTACTAGTGATATAATAGTTTAATGTCCCTGTTACTGCTGCTAAAATTAATATGTATACTGATCTGTTAGTCATTAGCGTCTCATAATATGAAACAATGGTTATTCAGGAAATTTATTGTATCTCTAAGTTAGTACATGTGCTGTGATTGGTCAATTAAGCAGGTCATATTTAGCCTGCAAGCAGGCTTACGTTGGAGCACAAGCATGGGCGGCATAGCGAGGCGAGAAAGTGAACCTGCCAGGGCTCGAGACTAACGGTAGCCAACTAGCCACAGACTAGTAAAAATTCCATTTTGGCTGGTGGTTTTTGCGCTTCACTAGCCATTTTGGCTAGTGAACATTTGTGAGCACTGGAGGCCCAGAGAAAACCAATTAAACGTTAATTCAAATTTGTCGCAAAACAAAATTAAGTCAAAGCGTGCAGAACTTAAAACGTTGGCTATAATATATATCAATTCAAGGCTGTGCTCTAGCAGCGCCCGGTCACCCAGCTTCCGTCTTCGGGCAACAAGAAAAACATATACCTAGTTAGCCGGCCAGGCGACCTCCTTTTTAAGATTTAACTTAGAGACGAAAACAGTTTCACAATAATTTGTCTTTCCCTTTTTGATTTCTTGTGTTGCATTGAAGTTAACAAGGCAAAATGGCTCAATTCAGAATGTTTAAATCCATCTGTGACATCAAAACATTGGTCGTTCAATGGCTCGGCTCAATGCGTACGTGAGTACTTTTAACACTGGCTTGCAGTGATATGGAAAGCAGCTTCCTTGTATACTTCATATAGCGTCAACAAAAAGTCTTCTTAGTTCTTGTGATTTGTATAACATACATGAAAAGTCCCTAATTGACGGAAAATGTGACAGAACTAAAAAGTCAGAAGCAAAGAGGGAAAATGGACGTAATTTCTCTACACATAGAAAAACATGTAAATTTTGTCTTTCTTTGTGGACTTTTGACACAGCATTATCTTTTGTCTTTGGCATATGTTAATAGGGTAAATGCCCTAGAAACAATGCAATACATTTTTATTTTAGTGTCAACTGGTTGTCACATATTAATTAAGAATGTTTTTAGATAATTATAATTAATTAATCAATTCATTAACAAATTATTTTTGATTATTATTTTTTTTCATTAGGGTGACTGAGCTTGACTCCTGGGCACCCTATCCTACAAGGTTGGGTGCCTGAAGGGCTCGCCAGAATTTTTCTTAGAGCATAGCCTTGATCATACACAATCTATTGGCCAAGACAAGAACTTTAAAGAATGATTGACTTTTTTGTTTGTTTTTTCCCTCAGTGCATGCAGCATTTGTAGGTCTCATGGGCTTTGAAAAAATTTTAAAAATCGCAGTTGTTTTTGAAAATTTGAATGATGCCTATATAATATTGATGCTTATGTTTGCAACTTCTAAATAAATTTAATATGGAACAAATTATTGTGTTCATGAGAAATCGTGAATCGGCATTTTGAAAGAAAGGAATGTTTTTCGACAGTGAGTTGTAAAGTTCTGTGAGAATTTCTCACTAAAGCGAAAACTTCCGTTTTTGTTGTTGTATGACACCTATAATTATAACATCTATGTCTATGGTTGCAACGTATAGAGTTAAGGTGGAACAAGTTATTTTCTTCGCAAAAATCATGAATCGGTATTATGAAAGCGAAGAATGTTTTCTGGAGCGCCAGTTCCGAAGTTTTGATGGCGGTTCTGTGAGAATCAAGGGCACGAAAACCTTGTACTTGCCAGTTGTTCATTCAAAGCATACTGCAAGTTACACAGGCTAGCATTTACTTGACTTGATGCGATGAAGGATTTTAGAGAACCTGGCTAGTGAAAAATTTGTTTTGGCTAGTGAATCAAACCTGTCACTAGCCACTGGGCTAGCAAACTGAAAAGTTAGTCTCGAGCCCTGCCTGCTATGACTGATCTCTGCAAATTTTAATTCCACCTCGAAACCACAGAAAACCAGGTGCATTGTCTTGAAGTCCCACTGTGCAACTTGCTCACCAGCATGTGTGATTTTGTATTAAGTGACCGGGTCATGCATAGGGCCCATATAAGAATTCAACTCTTCCTTTGACTCCAAATGTTCAAGACTTATTTGTTATTGTGAGAATGTGCAGTTAATTACTGACTCCACATGGGGATCTACCGTCAAATATAATCAATTGACAATTTTCTCACCTTTCCCACTTTTCAACCAATGGTATTTCACTTCGCTCAGGTGAAGCAGAAATGAAAAAATTACGGAGATCAAGGTAGGCTCACTTTCTCAGTGCCTCTTTGCCACACTCCTTCCCGTTGATTGCTTTGCTCTTTATCGCTCATGTGTGTGACTCAAAGGTGAGCCTGCTCGCAGGTTAGGCCGTATTCCACTGTACAGCCTTCTAAAATTTAAATCTGTTTTTATTGCCAAAATGTTTCGTGATTTATTGTCAACTTTACAGCAAGTGAAAGGTTAACTTTTTTCTTGCTTCTAAAATTGTGTATAAAAACCTGGTAATGACTGAAGGGTCACTTAACAACAATATTTCAAATTGACTTGTTTCGCTTTCAACTATGTCAGAAATTTGAATCAGTTCTGCATGAATAGTAATCATACCCAGACCGAGCAGACACAGAGTACAAATAAAATATAACATCTCACCAACCTTGTCTTCTTGGTCAGTACTGTAAGTTACAGATCTTCATTTTTTCCCTTTGATTTATGACCTGCATGCTTCACACTTGGGCAATAAATTCATGGGGGAAAAACTAGGTTCATAACTTACAGTACAGCCCTCAAATTCAGAAAGAGGTATATATTGTACATCTATTCTAATATATTAAGATCAGATATCCAAACACCATCATAGTCTCAATTTCCAGGGGTTTCAATAACT
>JAHPZR010016709.1:0-10000 GCA_019787425.1 Platygyra sinensis | reverse complement strand
AGACACCAAGTTTTAATAGATAATGTGAAAGACTGGAAATTATTCAGGGTTGAAATGTCCCATCTGTTTCATGAAATTGCACAAACATCAAGCAAGACATAAAGTCTCATTGGGAGAATAATGTTACAGTGGATTTCAAGTCACTTTGGCCGCGCAGGTTCGGAAATATCTTGGGAACTTGGGAACTACGCTCCAGAATTCGCAGTTTCATTGTTATTGATGGCAAGATTTCAAATTGCGAACTTTGAAACGAAAACCACGAGTTTGATCTCGATGCTCGATTCGAAATTTGCAAACTTCGCTTCCAAGTTGGAAAAGCAGCTGTAGGGATGGCATGTGCCGAAGGAGATGAAAGCAATAAAAGCTGGTTAATCGACTTTCAAACATCAGACAGATTCGGAAACATTCACTTCAATATATATATTTATTAGAGAAGAATTCAACGTAATGTTCAACAGTGTACAATTTACTTTTCAAAACAGGGCGATTGTTATATGAGAAATGATCAGCAAGGATGCTATTCCAGAAAGGAAGAAAAAAAGAAGATAAACTGGATACAGTCCGAAAAGTTAAAATACGCTGTAAAAACCGTCTTTTATTGTGGCTTTGGCCTTTGTTTACATAGTTCCTAATTAAATTGTTGAGTTTGCGATTTCGGTTGCCAGTCTGTCTAGTGTGTAGATCTTATCACACATGCAAATTAGGTTTCTCAGGCTATAAAATTCATGTTTCTGTTGGATTTTCGACAACCTTTACCCAGTTGAATTGCTGTCAACTGAAAAATCAACAGCTCTGAGATTCACATTAAACTTGACATGAGCAAATTATTCAGCACTGTTATTCTGAGTGTGTATCCACAATGTCTGAAAAAATGTCTGGACCTAGGTGTAATCTTATTACTTAAGCCATCGTAAATCGCAACCACGGGTTGAATTTCCTTGGCAGAAAGGCTGGGCTGTTGTTGTTTACAGAACTCCGTATATGTTACAACATCTTCAGTTCTTGCCAGCCGTGTCGATGTTCAGCAAAATTGTTTATGACATCTTTAACGGTGCTTTAATTTGTTGTGTAATTTAGCCACCTCTAGCTTGATTTGGCATCGCCTTTCCTTGAGTTATGAAAGGATTGTCAGCCATGATACAAGAATTCTTACAGTAATCGGTTAGCCACTTCCTCCAAATAAACTTCAAACTTGGAAGCGAAATTCGCAAATTTCGAATCGAACTTCGAGATTAAACTCGTGGTTTTCGTTTCAAAAAGCGCAATTTGATTGCCATCAGTAACAATGAAACCACGAATTCTGGAACTTAGTTCCCAAGTTCCAAGATATTTCTAAACCCGTGCGGCCAAAGTGAGTTGAAATCTACTGTAACAAGTTTCTTTGATGACATTTTTTTGAAACTTTTAAGACTTTTCAACAGCAGCGCAACATGAGAGCAGCCAGACAAGCCATTGGTTTTGCCCAGCCAAAGGCCAGTAATGGCAACCCAGTAACTTCTGTGATTGACTACATTTACTGTCCCTCTGGGTTCCTGCGAGTTTGGCACATTTTTAACAGTCAACAAGCAAATTCTCCCTACTGATCCCATGTGTATATGTTTCTATTATCAGTAGTTCCAGTGTGCAAACAAAGTATTGTCCAATAGCTTTTCCAGTTGCGATTGTGGATTCCATCTGTTGCTTGCCCCATAGGCGAGCGAGATTTCTTAGGAATTCAAATACAGAAGCACTGTAAGAGGTACATTATTAGACGGGCAAGTGAAATGACTTTTGGGCTGGTAAATTTCTTCACACCCCAAGTTATAAATAATTGATGTTGTGTCAATAAGAAATCTCAACAAGTTATTTATTTTGGTCTTCATGATATCATACCTGCTTTGCCATCACTAAAAAAATCAACTGGACATAAATCACATGCTCCTGTGCTGTTTGCCTGCATTCCGGGATTACACGGAGGACAGTCTTCTTTGGCTCCTGATGGCGGAAGTTTTTTGGCATTGTCTACATCTTCTCTGCAAATTTTTGGCTCTATCCACATGTATTTTACTTGGGTCTGGGGAGATTAAAAAGACTGGTTTAAAAGTCATGCCAAATCAGTACTTCAGGTCAAAACAAACTTTTCTAGGTATCTTTAGATGCATTTTATCCACATGTATTAACAGTGAATGGGCTAGCATGCCTAAGAAAGAAGTGTTCTTAAGTATGAAGCCCATTAGACTAATGTAAGCACTGTTGAAAAATTTTGATTCAGCGTCATTGGAAAGAAGTCAAGCTACATGTAGTACACATAATAATGTTACATGGCCCCCTCTCGTAAGTTAGTTTAGAACTCGGTTTGTATATTGGCCAGTTGGTACTAAAACCAGAGCTCCTGGGCCAGGTTGTTTAAACCCCAGCTAAGCTAAACAAGGATAAGGAAGAATTTTGATATGAGTTTTGTAACTTTACAGTGAGGTTTTCTGTGTATTGTTTGGCCTTCTGTTTTGATTTTGAAATATCTAAAATACAAAACAAAAGCAGTGAAAACATTTGTTTACAACAGAGATTTCAACTTCAGTTAACTTTTAATCCTGGGTTAGTGTTAACCGGCCTCCGAACAACCTGGCCCTGTTTACAACAATTTAACGTAATATCCCTTGCCAAAATGTCAAGTGATAGGAGAATATATAATGGTAAGGAACTTAACCAAACCCTGTACAAGAACAGCATTTTATTATTTTAGTTGGGGCAATTAATACAACTTATTTAATTAATTTGATTCAATAGCCAGTGAGGAAACAGAAGCTTTTTAGAGACTGGATTGATTCAATGAGCAATACATTATACATCAGACTAGTACCTTATGGTCGCTGTCGCAAGCTGTGCGAATCTCATAGTAGTCTTGTTCTGTACATGGTTTTCTCACAGTACAGTTCTTTGCCCCACGACCTGGTCAACAAGACAACTAAATGAATCAACTTTTCAACTGATTTAAATTTGCAGGGAATTCCTCTGCAGGGAATTCCTGTTTACACTTTAAAATAGTTTGCTCTATTAAATAACAGTCAAATTTCCCATAAGTGACCACTCCAAACGTCAAGCCTAGGTGGTTGCTTATAGGAGGTGGTCCCTTACAAATGCTTACACCATATTAGGTCAAAATTGTGCCACATTAGCATGTGTTAACTGCAGAGACTTACCCTATAATCTATATGTTCTATTTAAAGGACCCTAGTCAGCCTCGGCCATTTTCGATGACATCAAAATTATTGATATAGCATGGTGAAGCGAATCCTTATTGTTTCACTGTAAGCTGTGTTCCAGAAGGTATGTTTAATTATCTTGAGTAGTTCTGCAGTGATTTTTCTTCCTTTCGACAGGCTCCAAATAGAATATAATAGCCAAATTCTCGCATATAAACAAAAACAAAGGTGTGGCTGACTAGGGCCCTTTAATATGAAAAGTCAATTTAGAGAAAAAATATGGCACTTTCCATTGAGAAACTTTTGTCTTGTGATACTTCACTTACAACAGGTTCCAAATATAAGAATTTGACTTGGAAACTTTTGGTATTTTGGAGAACTGATCGCCTAGGAGGGGTGTTTGCTTGCGGGATATGGGTGCAAGTGGATGTTCAACTGTATTCAAAAGCTTGTCAGCTTAGTGATACAAATACAATTTTCAATTTTTCTGTGGGGTGAGTATGGATATTTTCTGGAACTACACATTAAACTATAACCTTAACTGTTAAAAAAGTAGGACTTATTGTGACTGTTAAAACTACTGATCGGATTCTAAAGTTAAATATAGACATACATGTAGCTGTAATAAAAAACTCATTTGTGACTAAGGCCCGGAATTTCATTTAAAATTGACTTCAGATTCACAATTCCTTAACACCTCTGGCAAAGAGTTCCAATGCTGTTACTGCTCTATAATTGAAAAGTCCACTGTCCTAGACTGCGAGCAGTCTCTTTCTTTTTCTAGTGTATTCCTTGCAATTAATTAGAGCTATCAAGTAGCAAGTGGCGAGCGGCGAAGGCGCGAGCTGCGAAAAGCGCAGGCGCGGAGGAAAAGGAAAAAGAAAGAGACTGCGGTGGTATTTTGATCTTTTCGATTTTCCGCCTTTGACAGCTGTTTGATTGATGGTTCTACCCAGTTTGCAATCTGAGACTATTTCGTGGCAAAGTTATTGTTATAAGTGTAAAATGGGGTTGACTAGCCTACACGACTTCTAGGGTTCGTGACATTTGTACATTTGCCGTTCTCTGTTGGGTCACTCAACATTTTAGTTGCTTCACTTGTGTTTATGAAGGGCAATTTATGTTCATGTTGTGTTATAAGGAGGAATCCTATGTAGAGTAAAGCAGTTAGATCATGCCATGGCAAATTTTTTGAGGTCATAGGTCTGCTTGATTTCCGCTGTTTTATCTGCATATTGCTTCGTCGAGTGTGACACCTCTGTAATTTGCCATGTGTTAGTGCATTGTTTTGGCTCATTTCGATTCATTTCTATTGCAATATATATGTTTTTAGGTCTCCAAGTATTTGCTTTTGAGGGACAAAATATGACATTAACTGCTAACATGCTGCTTACTTGCATTCTATATTGTGACGCCGGGTTGCAATTAGAACTGTTTGTACAGTCGGTAGATTCATTCTTATCGATCACAGGTATCATATTTGCCCTTGTATGTTTTTCTTCGGAGTAGCTTTACTTTACTTCGCTTGCCTAGGGATATTCTTATGTTTCTTGAAGCTATCTGATCGAACTTATGTTTCTGAACCTTGATGTATAGGTTTATTCTTCCTTTGACCGTTCTTGTACCACAGGATTCAAATGTAGCTGTTTACACGCAAGTCAGTTGACTGTGCGTGTTGTATATGCCATCGTTCGACAATTACTTCTGGCGAATGTCCATCGATGATTTCTTTACCAAAGACAAAGCTTTGGTAAATAAGACTTTTACCAAAACCAGTTGGTAGCACGGCAAAAACGTCCTTTCCATTTCAAAGGGATATTATTGCTTCTTTTTGTTCGGGCTTGAGAATTATCCCGCTTAGCTTTTCTTTCCTTGCAAACCCGCGATAGAACTACCTCGTAATCCGCCAGTTTCAACTGAAACGTTTTCCCGCGAGAGCTTTGACACTAAATACACACAAGGGAATTTGATGGATTTGTTAACAGATTGACAGGTAGTTATCCAATCGGTATTTTCCGTTTCTCAGGAACGGGAATTTGAATAACAAAGAAACCTCCGTAGTCGGTTTTTTTGCTGCCTCTCCCCATTCCCTCCTCGTTTCTTTGCCTAATTTGCATAATATTAACTGAGGTCCGCGCGCGGAGGATTTCAGGAACAAAAACCGACTACTCGTAGTCTACCACTGTCCAGAAGTAGACTCCAAACCATGATACAAACACAGATCTGAATTGTTTTACATGTATGTCCCCTAAATAGCAAGCAATTATTTTAAATAACATACCAGCATATTCTGTGACCTCATTACACATTGAACACTCTGTGGCATGGGGAGCAGAAAAGGTATTAACTGGGCACATTTTACAGCTGCAAGGGAAAAATTAATATTAACTTTGCAGTGAAAAAAAACGTTAACAAAGAAGTCTTCATTTCCACCTTTGGTTACCACACCCCCTCCTAAAAAAATAATAATCAACTGAATATAAATGTAAAGTATGGATAACTTTAGGGAACTGGAGAAAAAAGCAGTCAAGTGAAAGGTAGCAAATCTGGTTGTAACTATTGAGCAATACTGTTTACTTGACATTTAACCCTTTCACCACCAGAGGTCTTCCTTTGACGAGTAAAATGGTCTGGCATTAGACAGGGTAAAATCTATTAAGTCACCCTTGGTGGTGAAAGGGCTAAGAGATAGTTTTTTAACCCTTTCACCACCAGAGGTCTCCCTTTGACGAGTAAAATTGTCTGGCATCAGACAGAGTAAAATCTATTAGGTCACCCTTGGTGGTGAAAGGTTAAGGGTGAATTTATTAGCACTGACAGAAATTTGTCAACAATCTGTCCGCACCAACTACAATTTCAATCATCTTCTGTATCTGAGACCAAAAGAGCAAGCCATTCTGAATTTTTGGAAGGATAGGTCTACCTGCTACATGTACTACAAATTTTCTTAGGCTGTGACTACAAAAAAGAAAATTGCATTTTTAAGAGAAATTGAATATGTAACTGAAAGCTTATTAAATAACAAACACATCTGAATTACATCCTTAAATCAACTGTAGAGAAGTTACCTTCCTTTGGCCTCTTCATCATTATAAAATCCTGCTTCACATGGTGTACACTCTGATGTGTATGAAACACCTGAAATTACGAGATGTGAATGCATGTGAGTGTTGGCTGCAGATACAATAGACTTTGATTAGGTATCAAAGAATGTGGGAAGGAGACAAATGAACTAATCCTTAATTGCTCATTACCAGAAAAAAGATAACAAATTAGTCATCATGTTCATGGTGCAGCTGTCAGCATTTGACAGCCTGTAGTCCTACAAGTATTACACTAATCACATCAACCTAAAAATCTTATTAACTTAAAGTGCCCCTGTGACAAAAAATAATTTTTGTTTTCTTTGGATTTCAAAACTATGTTAACTACATTGTAAACACTAAGTGACCCAAGTTTTAATCTTTGATTTAAAAAAGGCACCTGTTTATTTTAACTGGAATTTTCCTATTTAATGATCCGCCATTACTAAATTTAAGTTCTTGAGAGAGCTGGATCGAGGAGAAAATGACGTCAAAGGCTCACTAGTTTAAGAATGCAATGCGTGTGTACGCTGCAGAATTAATATGCAGCACGGGAGGTTTGGGCTTTCACACTTTTAAACTCGCACTTTGCATACATAATAAGCTGCGTTCACACGCTGAAATTTTAAGCTGGTGAGCCTTTGACGTCACTTTTCCCGGATCCAACCCTCTGAGGTCAAATCGGTCAGGTTTGAACGCGAGTAATGGCGGATCGTGAAATCCAAAACTTACACTCAAAGTAAACAGCCTTTGGATAAAAATGAAAGGTCAGAATTTTGCCAGTCAAGTGTTAAGCAAACACACTTTCAGAATCTCAAGAAAAAAGGAAGTGATTTTTTGGATCACAGGGGCACTTTAAGATACAACTTTTTCTCCCAGTAGGAATCGGAGCCATTTAAAATGTTCCTAAATGTGTGGCGGCTCAAATGAACCCCATGTACAGAATTATTTTAAACTTTGCAAAAAGTCATATCTTAACATGCTTATCTCACAATTCAAAAAATTAAACATCAGGTCTCACCTGTGGCTGGCAGTTGTGCATTACAAGCACTTAAGGCTAAGACTAGGGGTATTTTGAACAGGTTGTTTCACTGCTATGGTAACCTTCTAAGCTATAAAGGTTACCAAAATTTGTTTACCAATGATTGGGAATTTGTGTGATTCCAATATTGCAGCACCAGTTGATAAAGAGTAGCAGTATTGACCCACCTGTCCAGAGATATTTATTGCATGGCATATTGTAAAAGACCAAGATTACAAAGTATGCAAATTAATACTTTTAAGAATCTAAAGTGGAATTTTTTTATAAAACCCATTTCAGACCTTGAATTTCAATGCTCTTGATAAAAACAGGATCTCTGTTGTCATGTTTACCACCATAAGTAATAGCTGTTGCTTGCCAGATGATCACATTTCTTCCAGCTTTTAAATTAATCTGTAAAAAGTATAAAAATAATGTGTGATGTAACTGTTTAACAAGTAGTTCATCAAGGTCTACCTGCTGTAAATCCTATGACAGAAATAAGCTGCAGGGATTTTGTTACTTAAGCTCTCTAGTAAGAAGAAAACTGGCAGTCATTTTAGGTTGAACTGAAATTCTTAATAAGAAAACATTTTCAAAATGAATTAAAAAAGACTTGTTTCAGCAAAATCATAGTATTTTACAGCCAGTGCTTTCCCCAGCACCCAGCCCTCAATCTGTAGTTGCTCAGTGCAATCAGTTATCATACATTTTTTGTGTCTGCATTGTGTTATTCAACATTTGCCCAGCAGACCAGGGTTTCAGTTTTCAAGACAGGACGTCAACAAGGAATTCCAACAGGTCAGTTTCCACTGCTGCCATCAATTCATTATAATTTGCAAGGTCACATAGCTGATCTTGACAGGTTTTTGACCTGAGAACCTTCACTTATCTGGAACACTGACGACCATACTTCTGACTTGAAGTAGTAATTCATAGCATTTTCTCGTTTGTTTGTTTGTGTAACTTTAAAATTCTTGCTTCTCATTAATCATCATTTCAAACAGACGTTAAAACTTACAAGACAATACTAAAAACTAACAACCGAGGAGACATCCATTTACACAAAAAAAATCTTAAACCTTTCTTCACAATTCTCTAATTAAGGACTTGATGCTGTCTCAGCTCTCAGCTTTTCTCAGAGCCTAAAACACCCACAGAATGGTCTTGACAGATTACATGTCTGTTTTTTTCACATTTTTTTCTTACATGTCAAACAGGTTTTGGCCCAGATGGGCGTTCAGGCATACTGTGGACACCCAATTTTGAACTTTTTTAGACATGTTGCTTTATAAATTGTTTGTTTGAGAAGATCCTTAGCACAGTTTAGATGCCCTGTTTTAAAATCCTGGCTAAATGCCTGTTGTCAAATCAGCACAATATAGTACTTCTGTAGATATACATAACTGCATACTAGCATACAAGACTATATCGTCGGACTTGTAAACCACAAATTGTACAGTGTACTTGACCCCTTTTATGATTGAGAAGTTAATTATGTGCAAAGTACAAATCTTGGTACAATCATTAAATAAAATATAATTACCCTTTTGGAAAGCCATTCATTGGTATGAGAGCTTGGAATATATGTGTTTCTGTTATCCAAGCTGCTGACTTCACACTGGTCATTTCTTACCTGGAAAACCAAATTACATCATTAAGTATGTTGCCAACCTAAACAAACAAGCAAGCACAACAACTGTTTCTTAAATTTAAAAACTGTCCAAATTAATAGACCAATTCCAAGTTGCCTTCAATAGGCCTTTTGCAACAAACGATCACATGGTACAAAATCTGCCATGCTGGAGGGCAAGCTCATTATTATTCCTGCACTGGGGCTTTAAAACAAAGAGACCTCAACCAGTCAAGCGTGACTGGCCTTTGTTTTAATGTCCCACTGCAGGAATAATAATGAGCTTGCCCTTCAGCATGGTGGATTTTGTACCATGTGATTGTTTGTTGCAAAAGGCCTATCTCCTCCGTCTCTAGACGGGTCAAAGTGCGAAACCATTCATACGAAAACAAGTTCTCCCTACAGGTTCATTTTCATGCAAATCAAACTCATTTAATTTTTAAAAGGCTTTGCACTTACATGTACATGTAGATTCATTTTGAAACAGAAGCACAAGGGGAACTCAAATAATGGCTTATTCTTCATTTAGATGATGACAAAGTCAGCAAGTGATTTGGACTGAGTCCTCTGCCCAATTGTGATTACAGGTAATACAACTACATGCCATCCAATCAAGAAATAATTGAATTCACAAAACTCTTCTGACTGCCCGTGACCCACCCCTATATGTAATTCCCTGATGTTTTTTGGAATATTTAAGAGCGAGCAAAAGCACAGAAATAAACCATATGAACAGCAACCAAAGACACAAGATCAGGTTTCAAGAAGTTGTTTATTCAAAGCCAAAGAAATGAAGGCCAAAATATCCAACAATATTAAAGGGGCTCAGTCACGGTATTGAGTTATTTTGAGCGTAGACAAAATTACCTTTAAACTGAAGACTGGGGCGACCATGGACGAGTGAAGACGTACGTGTTTCCCTCCCGTGCTGTTTTTCAACAGAATTTCAACATTTTACGTCCATGTGCTTAGTCTATGGCGCAATGCTATAAACGCAAAGGGAGATTAAGTTTTGATAGCGATATTTCCTCTCCTGAAGGAAAAAAGATTTGCGAGAGCCCACGTTCTGACCCAAATATAA
>JAHPZR010016707.1:0-19744 GCA_019787425.1 Platygyra sinensis | reverse complement strand
ATGAACATACACATAAGTACAAGGTGATGAGAAAGGTTCTATTTTTCCGACTTTGAGAGATTAGTGTTAAAACTGATGATGATAAACCTTGTGTGCTTGGAATGCATTATTTTGTGTTTGTTTTCACACTTAAATATTTAGATCACATCATGTTTCAATGTATCTTACCTGACATAGAGAAGCATGAAGCCCTCACAAATTCTGGAATATTACGCCACCACCTCAAATGGTACCCATAAACCGCGTCAGTGGACACAGGACACTTCTTGCATTCTAATGGAGAGAATTTCTACTTCTAAGTAGTGTGTTGCACAATTCTATTTAATTAGTTAATGAGCTTGAGATTTCTAAGAGGTGAAAGTTATTGAGGCTGAAGACCTTGTCAAATACACTCAAATACCCTTTGGTTGAAAATTTAGTTAGCAGTGTTATGCTGTATGTATGGGGTGGCTTAAAGGTTTGTGTGCTTGACTCTAGATAGAGATTAGGGTTTGAGCTCTGGCCTAGGTGGTCTTGTGTTCTCGAGCAAGACAAATACATTTAAACATTGCCTTCTACACCAAGGAGTATAAAATAATAAGGGTTCTGACAAATTGTACCAGCCATGCACTAACATTCTGTCCAGGGAGACAATACTTTTACTGCTGCCTGGATACATGTAGCTCAGTTGGTAGAGCGCCAGTCTGCTGTGCGGGAGGTCAAGGGTTCGAGCCCCAGACCGGACCAACACTCAGGGTCTTAAAATAACCGAGGAGAATGTGCTGCCTTTGTAATTATAACTGCAAATGGTTAGACGTTCAAGTCGTCTCGGATAAGGACTATAAACTGTAGGCCCTGTCTCCTGCATACAGTGTTACATGGTTAGTGGGGGACGTTAAAAAACCAACACACTTGTTGAAAAGAGTAGGGCACATAGTTCCTGCTGTTGTGGTCTGGCCTCATCTAATGGGTTGGTGTTTTACATAGGGCTACAATTGTAACCTCATTGCACCTTTCCCCCTTGGGCAGAATTGTCCAAAGAAAAAATTACTATCAACTTCTCCTTACCACTTCATTTCACAAAAAGCTATGTACTACATTGCAAGTGTAACTGAAACCTAACTCAGGGCTGCAAATAAGTTTTTAAGTAGAAGGCTGAAAAGAAATACTGTAGCAGAAAGCCATGGTGCCCAGCTCCACAACCATGCATGCCCCACCTTAGAAAAAACCTTCAGTTAGCAACTGTGAAGACACCAAGTTTTAATAGATAATGTGAAAGACTGGAAATTATTCAGGGTTGAAATGTCCCATCTGTTTCATGAAATTGCACAAACATCAAGCAAGACATAAAGTCTCATTGGGAGAATAATGTTACAGTGGATTTCAAGTCACTTTGGCCGCGCAGGTTTGGAAATATCTTGGGAACTTGGGAACTACGTTCCAGAATTCGCAGTTTCATTGTTATTGATGGCAATCAAATTGCAAACTTTGAAACGAAAACCACGAGTTTGATCTCGAAGTTCAATCCGAAATTTGCAAACTTCGCTTCCAAGTTGGAAAAGCAGCTGTAGGGATGGCATGTGCCAAAGGAGATGAAAGCGATAAAAGCTGGTTAATCGACTTTCAAACATCAGACAGATTCGGAAACATTCACTTCAATATATATATTTATTAGAGAAGAATTCAACTTGATGTTCAACAGTGTACAATTTACTTTTCAAACTGAAATGAGGTGATTGTTATATGAGAAACGATCAGCAAGGATGCTATTCCAGAAAGTAAGAAAAAAAGAAGATCAACTGGATACAGTCCGAAAAGTTAAAATACGCTGTAAAAACCGTCTTTTATTGTGGCTTTGGCCTTTGTTTACATAGTTCCTAATTAAATTGTTGAGTTTGCGATTTCGGTTGCCAGTCTGTCTAGTGTGTAGATCTTATCACACATGCAAATTAGGTTTCTCAGGCCATAAAATTCATGTTTCTGTTGGATTTTCGACAACCTTTACCCAGTTGAATTGCTGTCAACTGAAAAATCAACAGCTCTGAGATTCACATTAAACTTGACATGAGCAAATTATTCAGCACTGTTATTCTGAGTGTGTATCCACAATGTCTGAAAAAATTTCTGGACCTAGGTGTAATCTTATTACTTAAGCCATCGTAAATCGCAACCACGGGTTGAATTTCCTCGGCAGAAAGGCTGGGCTGTTGTTGTTTACAGAACTCCGTATATGTTACAACATCTTCAGTTCTTGCCAGCCGCGTCGACGTTCAGCAAAATTGTTGATGACATCTTTAACGGTGCTTTTTGGAATGTTCAAATCTCTTCCTACCTGCTTTAATTTGTTGTGTAATTTAGCCACCTCTAGCTTGATTTGGCATCGCCTTTCCTTGAGTTATGAAAGGATTGTCAGTCATGGTACAAGAATTCTTACAGTAATCGGTTAGCCACTTCCTCCAAATAAACTTCAAACTTGGAAGCGAAATTCGCAAATTTCGAATCGAACTTCGAGATTAAACTTGTGGTTTTCGTTTCAAAATGCGCAATTTGATTGCCATCAGTAACAATGAAACCACGAATTCTGGAACTTAGTTCCCAAGTTCCCAAGATATTTCTAAACCCGCGCGGCCAAAGTGAGTTGAAATCCACTGTAACAAGTTTCTTTGATGACATTTTTTTTGAAACTTTTAAGACTTTTCAACAGCAGCGCAACATGAGAGCAGCCAGACAAGCCATTGTTTTTGCCCAGCCAAAGGCCAGTAATGACAACCCTGTAACTTCTGTGATTGACCACATTTACTGACCCTCTGGGTTCCTGCGAGTTTGCCATATTTTTAATAGTCAACAAGCAAATTCTCCCTACTGATCCCATGTGTATATATTTCTATTATCAGTAGTTCCAGTGTGCAAACAAAGTATTGTCCAATAGCTTTTCCAGTTGCGATTGTGGATTCCATCTGTTGCTTGCCCTATAGGCGAGTGAGATTTCTTAGGAATTCAAATACAGAAGCACTGTAAGAGGTACATTATTAGACGGGCAAGTGAAATGACTTTTGGGCTGATAAATTTCTTCACACCCCAAGTTATAAATAATTTATGTTGTGTCAATAAGATATCTCAACAAGTTATTTATTTTGGTCTTCATGATATCATACCTGCTTTGCCATCACTAAAGAAATCAACTGGACATAAATCACATGCTCCTGTGCTGTTTGCCTGCATTCCGGGATTACACGGAGGACAGTCTTCTTTGGCTCCTGATGGCGGAAGTTTTTTGGCATTGTCTACATCTTCTCTGCAAATTTTTGGCTCTATCCACATGTATTTTACTTGGGTCTGGGAAGATTAAAAAGACTGGTTTAAAAGTCATACCAAATCAGTACTTCAGGTAAAAACATAAACTTTTCGAGGTATCTTTAGATGCATTTTATCCACATGTATTAACAGTGAATGGGCTAGCATGCCTAAGAAAGAAGTGTTCTCGAGTATGAAGCCCATTAGACTAATGTAAGCACTGATGAAAAATTTTGATTCAGCGTCATTGGAAAGAAGTCAAGCTACATGTAGTATATTCTCCTATCACTTGACATTTTGGCAAGGGATATTACGTTAACTTGTTGTAAACAGGGCCAGGTTGTTCGGAGGCCGGTTAACACTAACCCAGGATTAAAAGTTAACTGAAGTTGAAATCTCTGTTGTAAACAAATGTTTTCACTGCTTTTGTTGTGTATTTTGAGATAATTCAAAATCAAAACAGAAGGCCAAACAATACACAGAAAGCCTCACTGTAAAGTTACAAAACTCATATCAAAATTCTTCCTTATCCTTGTTTAGCTTAGCTGGGGTTTAAACAACCTGGCCCAGGAGCTCTGGTTTTAGTACCAACTGGCCAATATACAAACCGAGAAACTAACTTACTAGAGGGGGCCATGTAACATTATTATGTGTATAATGGTAAGGAACTTAACCAAACCCTGTACAAGAACAGCATTTTATTATTTTAGTTGGGGGCAATTAATACAACTTATTTAATTAATTTGATTCAATAGCCAGTGAGGAAACAGAAGCTTTTTAGAGACTGGATTGATTCAATGAGCAATACATTACACATTAGACTAGTACCTTATGGTCGCTGTCACAAGCTGTGCGAATCTCATAGTAGTCTTGTTCTGTACATGGTTTTCTCACAGTACAGTTCTTTGCCCCACGACCTGGTCAACAAGACAACTAAATGAATCAACTTTTCAACTGATTTAAATTTGCAGGGAATTCCTCTGCAGGGAATTCCTGTTTACACTTTAAAATAGTTTGCTCTATTAAATAACAGTCAAATTTCCCATAAGTGACCACTCAAAACGTCAAGCCTAGGTGGTTGCTTATAGGAGGTGGTCCCTTACAAATGCTTACACCATATTAGGTCAAAATTGTGCCACATTAGCATGTGTTAACTGCAAAGACTTACCCTATAATCTATATGTTCTATTTAACCCTTTAATGCCCAATAGTGACTTATATATTTTACTCTGTCTAACGCCAGACGATTTTACTCGTCAAAGGGAGACCCCTTGGGCACTAAAGGGTTAATAAACTATCTCCTTTAACCCTTTAATGCCCAATAGTGACTTATAGATTTTACTCTGTCTAATGCCAGACGATTTTACTCGTCAAAGGGAGACCCCTTGGGCACTAAAGGGTTAAAGGACCCTAGTCAGCCTCGGCCATTTTCGATGACATCGAAATTATTGATATAGCATGGTGAAGCGAATCCTTATTGTTTCACTGTAAGCTGAGTTCCAGAAGGTATGTTTAATTATCTTGAGTAGTTCTGCAGTGATTTTTCTTCCTTTCGACAGGCTCCAAATAGAATATAATAGCCAAATTCTCGCATGTAAACAAAAACAAAGGTGTGGCTGACTAGGGCCCTTTAATATGAAAAGTCAATTTAGAGAAAAAATATGGCACTTTCCATTGAGAAACTTTCGTCTCGTGATACTTCACTTACAACAGGTTCCAAATATAAGAATTTGACTTGGAAACTTTTGGTATTTTGGAGAACTGATCGCCTAGGAGGGGTGGTTGCTTGCGGGATATGGGTGCAAGTGGATGTTCAACTGTATTCAAAAGCTTGTCAGCTTAGTGATACAAATACAATTTTCAATTTTTCTGTGGGGTGAGTATGGATATTTTCTGAAACTACACATTTAACTATAACCTTAACTGTTAAAAAAGTAGGACTTATTGTGACTGTTAAAACTACTGATAGGATTCTAAAGTGTGCAACTGTAATAAAAAACTCATTTGTGACTAAGGCCCGGAATTTCATTTAAAATTGACTTCAGATTCACAATTCCTTAACACCTCTGGCAAAGAGTTCCAATGCTGTTACTGCTCTGTAAGTGAAAAGTCCACTGTCCTAGACTGCGAGCAGTCTCTTTCTTTTTCTAGTGTATTCCTTGCAATTAATTAGAGCTATCAAGTAGCAAGCGGCGAGCGGCAAAGGCGCGAGCCGCGAAAAGCGCAGGCGCGGAGGAAAAGGAAAAAGAAAGAGACTGTGGTGGTATTTTGATCTTTTCGATTTGCCGCCTTTGACAGCTGTTTGATTGATGGTTCTACCCAGTTTGCAATCTGAGACTATTTCACGGCAAAGTTATTGTTATAAGTGTAAAATGGGGTTGACTACCCTACACGACTTCTAGGGTTAGTGACATTTGTACATTTGCTGTTCTCTGTTGGGTCACTCGACATTTTAGTTGCTTCACTTGTGTTTATGAAGGGCAATTTATGTTCATGTTGTGTTCTAAGGAGGAATCCTAAGTAGAGTAAAGCAGTTAGATCGTGCCATGGCAAATTTTTCGAGGTCATACATGTAGGTCTGCTTGATTTCCGCTGTTTATATCTGCATATCGCTTCGTCGAGTGTGACACCTCTGTAATTTGCCATGTGTTAGTGCATTGTTTTGGCTCATTTCGATTCATTTCTATTGCAATATATATGTTTTTAGGTCTCCAAGTATTTGCTTTTGAAGGACAAAATATGACGTTAACTGCTAACGTGCTGCTTACTTGCATTCTATATTGTGACGCCGGGTTGCGATTAGAACTGTTTGTACAGTCGGTAGATTCATTCTTTTCGATCACAGGTATCATATTTGCCCTTGTATGTTTTTCTTCAGAGTAGCTTTACTTTACTTCACTTGCCTAGGGATATTCTTTGTTTCTTGAAGCTATCTGATCGAACTTATCTTTCTGAAGCTCGATGTATAGGTTTATTCTTCCTTTGACCGTTCTTGTACCACAGGATTCAAATGTAGCTGTTTACACGCAAGTCAGTTGACTGTGCGTGTTGTATATGCCATCGTTCGACAATTACTGCTGGCGAATGTCCATCAATGATTTCTTTACCAAAGACAAAGCTTTGGTAAATAAGACTTTTACCAAAACCAGTTGGTAGCACAGCAAAAACGTCCTTTCCATTTCAAAGGGATATTATTGCTTCTTTTTGTTCGGGCTTGTGAATTATCCCGCTTAGCTTTTCTTTCCTTGCAAACCCGCGATAGAACTACCTCGTAATCCGCCAGTTTCAACTGAAACGTTTTCCCGCGAGAGCTTTGACACTAAATAAACACAAGGGAATTTGATGGATTTGTTAACAGATTGACAGGTACAGTACCGCTCAGATATACGTTAACCAAAAAACGCGCATAATACGCGAATAAATATACGCGTATGTGCGCATAAATATACGCGTATGTGCGTATAAGTATTCGCGTATGTGCGTATAAGTATACGCGTATGTGCGTATAAGTATATGCGTATGTGCGTATAAATATACGCGTATGTGCGTATAAAAATGCGTATATACGCACATACGCATATACACGTCTGTTCATTAGTATTTATGAGCTGGCTTATTGTCTTTCTATTGCTACATGTAGAAGAATACATGTACATGTAGCTTGGCAGCACTAAAAAACTACACGACTGCGAACTACATGAAGACGACTCTCCCGATACGTTGTTGCAAGTGTATACGAGTTAGATAGAAAGCATGTGCTTATCGAAAAAAACGGGTTATCCTTTTCAAACTGAATTTTTATGAGCAGAGGAGATGTTTTTCATCACTTACCAACACTACATCCATCGCAACGGCTTTGGAATGCGTTCAAAATAAATTCAATACCGGTGCATCGTATTTCAGCAGAATCAACAAAGAAGCCCGCTTGTGAATAGCGTTCTGAATACGAACCCACACAGGATGCTTCTTTTATGGCTTACACTATCGTTATGGCTTACACTATCGTTATGGCTTACACTATCGATAAACAAGTTTTCCTCAGAAACTTTCCCATTCATTACACCGATACATGTTAAAGAAGTTCTACCAGACCATTTTCGTTTTGCGTTACCTGTCACGCGACTACGTGTTGTTCCCGGACTCAGGTCTGACTCGTGTGCAAATTTTGATGAATTTGGTTCGACTCTAGTTTAGTTATTTGTATTAAAAATCGATGGTCATGATAACTAAATCTCAACGATCTGTGTCAAATATACTGGAGATATAATTTTTTCGACATGGTCTTCGGAACGCTTTAGACAATAAACATCTCGCAAGCGACATGCCGGCGCATGCAAAACAAAGAACTTTTCCTTGAAGTAAAAAATAACTAAATGTGGCAGCGCGCCATAGAAACTTTGATAAACAGTTTTTTCGTCAAGCAAAGAGCATTTTACTGTTTGAATGAGTGATCTGTGTCAAATACAGTAAACACCCGCATATAAGAACACATGGATTAAGAACACCAGCTGAAATTTGGCAAATAAAGCACCATTTTTATAAGAACAAAATCAGCCTGGAAATATGAAATGTTCTTATAAAATGGATAAGACCCAAAAAAATTCTGATCATACAGAAGGCCTGCTGATTAGGGGAGGGGTAGGTGCGCAGTTGCCCAGATACTGATGTTGTCTGTATCTGGGCAACTGTGCACAAATTATAATAAGTTAATAAGTTAGTGTTACTGTTGGATTAGGGGAGGGGTAGGTGTGCAGTTACCCAGATACTGATGCGTATTTTCTTGTTCTGTTCACTTGTTAACTACAAATAAGGCTGATTTCTTTTTTGTCATGATATTTATTAATTTTCTTTTACATTAAATATGCTAATTTAATCTCAGGCTTTTTTTTGTATATTTGTTACAGTTCTGATTTCCACCACCAATTTTTAAGAACAATTTAAGAACACCTTCAGGCTGATTTTTCACTAAGCACCCGATATATAAGAACCTGATCAGCCTGACCTCCAAAATCAGTGTTCTTATATGCGGGTGTTTACTGTATAACCGGAGATATAATTTTTTCGACAAGGTCTTCGGAACGCCGCTTCAGACAACAAACATCTCGCAAGCGACTTGCCGACGTGTCCGAAACAAAGAACTTTTCCTTGATGTAAAAAATAACTAAACGTGGTGGCGCACCATAGAAACTTTGATAAACAATTTTTTCGTCAGGCAAAGAGCATTTTACCGTTTGAATGAATGATCAGGGTCAAATATAACCGGATATATAATTTTTCGACGAGGATCGTTCTTAAGCTAAGAACGCTAAATTCTTGCCGACACGTGCCGAAACACAGATTTCCCTGTAAAAAAAAATTAAAGTTCACGTGTTAAAATAGGGACTGCAAGCGTCTGTTTCGATTTTTTCCCCATTTTTGGTACCTTATGATCAAGCAAGTGTCAAAGAAACGGTAGTTTGTCGGAGAATTTGCGAAGTGAATTCGGCATTTGCAAATTTCGCTTTGAAGAACCGTCCAGATGATTCACGCGTTTAGATGCCGAGTTTTAAAGTAATATTTTGCTTTTCGGTCTGATTCATCAACAGCAAAAGATAAAGCAGAAGAAGTGCTTCTCGTTATTCAATAAATACATGAAGCGATGCGGCGTGCGTGTTTGTAATATGATCACATTAGCTTTGTAGAATATGTTAATTTTCTGTTGTCGGCTCGTCGCTTTTTTAGACTCTTTCTCTTTCACAACAGAGAAACACAAAGAAAAGTTTTCGTCCTGAATAACAAAGACACATCAGACGCGCATGTATATGCGTATATACGCGTGTAAATATACGCGTATGTGCGTATAACTATACGCGTATATGCGTATAAATATACACGTATGTGCGTATAACCATATGCGTATGTGCGTATAATCATACGCATATGTGCGTATAGTTATACGCGTATGTGCGTATAAAACGCGTCTGCGCAGTTAACGTATATCTGAGCGGTACTGTAGTTATCCAATCGGTATTTTCCGTTTCTCAGGAACGGGAATTTGAATAACAAAGAAACCTCCGTAGTCGGTTTTTTTTGCTGCCTCTCCCCATTCCCTCCTCGTTTCTTTCCCTAATTTGCATAATATTAACTGAGGTCTGCGCGCAGAGGATTTCAGGAACAAAAACCGACTACTTGTAGTCTACCACTGTCCAGAAGTAGACTCCAAACCATGATACAAACACAGATCTGAATTGTTTTACATGTACGTCCCCTAAATAGCAAGCAATTTATATTTTAAATAACATACCAGCATATTCTGTGACTTCATTACACATTGAACACTCTGTGGCATGGGGAGCAGAAAAGGTATTAACTGGGCACATTTTACAGCTGCAAGGGAAAAATTAATATTAACTTTGTAGTGTAAAAAAACGTTAACAAAGAAGTCTTCATTTCCACACCCCCTCCTAAAAACATAATAATCAATTGAATATAAATATAAACTATGGATAACTTTAGGGAACTGGAGAATTAAAAAGCAGTCATGTGAAAGGTAGCAAATCTGGTTGTAACTATTGAGAAATACTGTTTACTTGACATTTAACCCTTTCACCACCAGAGGTCTCCCTTTGACGAGTAAAATCGTCTGGCGTTAGACAGAGTAAAATCTATTAAGTCACCCTTGGTGGTGAAAGGGTTAAGAGATAGTTTTTTAACCCTTTCACCACCAGAGGTCTCCCTTTGACGAGTAAAATCGTCTGGCATTAGACAGAGTAAAATCTATTAGGTCACCCTTGGTGGTGAAAGGTTAAGGGTGAATTTATTAGCACTGACAGAAATTTGTCAACAATCTGCCCGCACCAACTACAATTTCAAAATTGTTCATCTTCTGTATCTGAGACCAAAAGAGCAAGCCATTCTGAATTTTTGGAAGGATAGGTCTACATGTACTACAAATTTTCTTAGGCTGTGACTACAAAAAAGAAAATTGCATTTTTAAGAGAAATTGAATATGTAACTGAAAGCTTATTAAATAACAAACACATCTGAATTACATCCTTAAATCAACTGTAGAGCAGTTACCTTCCTTTGGCCTCTTCATCATTATAAAATCCTGCTTCACATGGTGTACACTCTGATGTGTATGAAACACCTGAAATTACGAGATGTGAATGCATGTGAGTGTTGGCTGCAGATACAATAGACTTTGATTAGGTATCAAAGAATGTGGGAAGGAGACAAATGAACTAATCCTTAATTGCTCGTTACCAAAAAAAAGATAACAAATTAGTCATCATGTTCACGGTGCAGCTGTCAGCATTTGACAGCCTGTAGTCCTACATGTATTACACTAATCACATCAACCTAAAAATCTTGTTAACTTAAAGTGCCCCTGTGACAAAAAATAAATTATTTTTTTTCTTTGGATTTCAAAACTATGTTAACTAAACACTAAGTGACCCAAGTTTTAATCTTTGATTTAAAAAAGGCGCCTGTTTATTTTAACTGGAATTTACCTATTTAATGATCCGCCATTACTAAATTTAAGTTCTTGAGAGAGCTGGATCGAGGAGAAAATGACGTCAAAGGCTCACTAGTTTAAGAATGCAATGCGTGTGTGCGCTGCAGAATTAATATGCAGCACGGGAGGTTTGGGCTTTCACACTTTTAAACTCGCACTTTGCATACATAATAAGCTGCGTTCACACGCTGAAATTTCAAGCTGGTGAGCCTTTGACGTCACTTTTCCCGGATCCAACCCTCTGAGATCAAATCGGTCAGGTTTGAACGTGAGTAATGGCGGATCGTGAAATCCAAAACTTACACTCAAAGTAAACAGCCTTTGGATAAAAATGAAAGGTCAGAATTTTGCCAGTCAAGTGTTAAGCAGACACACTTTCAGAATCTCAAGAAAAAAAGGAAGTGATTTTTTTGATCACAGGGGCACTTTAAGATACAACTTTTTCTCCCAGTAGGAATCGGAGCCATTTAAAATGTTCCTTAATGTGCGGCGGCTCAAATGAACCCCATGTACAGAATTATTTTAAACTTTGCAAAAAGTCATATCTTAACATGCTTATCTCACAATTCAAAAAATTAAACATCAGGTCTCACCTGTGGCTGGCAGTTTGCATTACAAGCACTTAAGGCTAAGACTAGGGGCATTTTGAACAGGTTGTTTCACTGCTATGGTAACCTTCTAAGCTATAAAGGTTACCAAAATTTGTTTACCAATGATTGGGAATTTGTGTGATTCCAATATTGCAGCACCAGTTGATAAAGAGTAGCAGTATTGACCCACCTGTCCAGAGATATTTATTGCATGGCATATTGTAAAAGACCAAGATTACAAAGTATGCAAATTAATACTTTTAAGAATCTAAAGTGGAATTTTTTTATAAAACCCATTTCAGACCTTGAATTTCAATGCTCTTGATAAAAACAGGATCTCTGTTGTCATGTTTACCACCATAAGTAATGGCTGTTGCTTGCCAGATGATCACATTTCTTCCAGCTTTTAAATTAATCTGTAAAAAATATAAAAATAATGTGTGATGTAACTGTTTAACAAGTAGTTCATCAAGGTCTACATGCTGTAAATATCCTATGACAGAAATAAGCTGCAGGGATTTTGTTACTTAAGCTCTCTAGTAAGAAGAAAACTGGCAGTCCTTTTAGGTTGAACTGAAATTCTTAATAAGAAAACATTTTCAAAATGAATTAAAAAAGACTTGTTTAAGCAAAATCATAGTATTTTTAAACTCATCACAAATAGATGAGCTTGGGAACTGGTGCCTAAAAGGTTAGCGGGGAGCAGAAGCCGTAAGCCAGAGGGGAGGTATCCATGGCAACCCTGGAAGCGGGAACCACCCCCACAAGCAGCCGCTAACTGGCACCGTCACACTGAATAATCAGTGGAAAACAACTTACCTGACCCATACTTACCTACAGATCCCCCAACCAAGCGGGAGGGACGGGAAGGGGCGAGAATCCGCAAAGATTCGCTAAAGAGAGCAAATGATCCGCAAAGATCAACAAGCAAAAATGCCTAAGCAAAGGCAACAAGATCCAAAAAGCCCTGCAAATCTCCAACGGGCCGCCCCGTAGGTCACGTACCGTGAAATGTGAAACTGCTTGCTGCATTCCTTCGAGTCTAACTTTGCCTAAATTATATTTAGCCACATTACAGCCAGTGCTTTCCCCAGCACCCAGCCCTCAATCTGTAGTTGCTCAGTGCAATCAGTTATCATACATTTTTTGTGTCTGCATTGTGTTATTCAACATTTGCCCAGCAGACCAGGGTTTCAGTTTTCAAGGCAGGACGTCAACAAGGAATTCCAACAGGTCAGTTTCCACTGCTGCCATCAATTCATTATAATTTGCAAGGTCACATAGCTGATCTTGACAGGTTTTTGACCTGAGAACCTTCACTTATCTGGAACACTGATGACCATACTTCTGACTTGAAGTAGTAATTCATAGCATTTTCTCGTTTGTTTGTTTGTGTAACTTTAAAATTCTTGCTTCTCATTAATCATCATTTCAAACAGACGTTAAAACTTACAAGACAATACTAAAAACTAACAACCGAGGAGACATCCATTTACACAAAAAAATTCTAAACCTTTCTTCACAATTCTCTAATTAAGGACTTGATGCTGTCTCAGCTCTCAGCTTTTCTCAGAGCCTAAAACACCCACAGAATGGTCTTGACGGATTACATGTCTGTTTTTTTCACATTTTTTTCTTACATATCAAACAGATTTTGGCCCAGATGGGCGTTCAGGCATACTGTGGACACCCAATTTTGAACTTTTTTAGACATGTTTGTTTGACAAGATCCTTAGCACAGTTTAGATGCCCTGTTTTAAAATCCTGGCTAAATGCCTGTTGTCAAATCAACACAATATAGTACTTCTGTAGATATACATAGCTGCATACTAGCATACAAGACTATATCGTCGGACTTGTAAACCACAAATTGTACAGTGTACTTGACCCCTTTTATGATTGAGAAGTTAATTATGTACAAAGTAGAAATCTTGGTACCATCAGTAAATAAAATATAATTACCCTTTTGGAAAGCCATTCATTGGTATGAGAGCTTGGAATATATGTGTTTCTGTTATCCAAGCTGCTGACTTCACATTGGTCATTTCTAACCTGGAAAACCAAATTATATCATTAAGTATGTTGCCAACCTAAACAAGCAAGCAAGCACAACAACTGTTTCTTAAATTTAAAAACTGTCCAAATTAATAGACCAATTCCAAGTTGCCTTCAATAGGCCTTTTGCAACAAACGATCACATGGTACAAAATCTGCCATGCTGGAGGGCAAGCTCATTATTATTCCTGCACTGGGGCTTTAAAACAAAGAGACCTCAACCAGTCAAGCGTGACTGGCCTTTGTTTTAACGTCCCACTGCAGGAATAATAATGAGCTTGCCCTTCAGCATGGTGGATTTTGTACCATGTGATTGTTTGTTGCAAAAGGCCTATCGCCTCCGTCTCTAGATGGGTCAAAGTGCGAAACCATTCATACGAAAACAAGTTCTCCCTACAGGTTCATTTTCATGCAAATCAAACTCATTTAATTTTTAAAAGGCTTTGCACTTACATGTACATGTAGATTCATTTTGAAACAGAAGCACAAGGGGAACTCAAATAATGGCTTATTCTTCATTTGGATGATGACAAAGTCAGCAAGTGATTTGGACTGAGTCCTCTGCCGAATTGTGATTACAGGTAATACAACTACATGCCATCCAATCAAGAAATAATTGAATTCACAAAACTCTTCTGACTGCCCGTGACCCACCCCTATATGTAATTCCCTGATGTTTTTTGGAATATTTAAGAGCAAGCAAAAGCACAGAAATAAACCATATGCGCAGTAACCAAAGACACAAGCTCAGGTTTCAAGAAGTCGTTTATTCAAAGTCAAAGAAATGAAGGCCAAAATATCCAACAATACTAGTAGTAACCACAGGTTAGAAAGTGCGGGCCTGAATGCACTTGAAGAACTTTTGTTTAGATGTTGGCAATAGAGAAGATGGTAATGCGTGCCTTGTTTTGAAAGCGTGACAGAAAATTGGCGTTACTTTCGATTCTCACTAGTTAATTAAATATTCGATTAAGGAAGGAAGAACGTGCCGGTCGCGGAGGAATGTTTATTTGCTCAAAATTGAGGCAAAATCTTTCAGAGATGCAAGACAGGACATTGTAAGGATACTGAGAGTAATTTGGGACCATTTGCTAGCTTTTAAGGGTGAAATTATCCAGAAGCAAGCTTTACTTTCGCTTCCGTTTCGAACACCAAATAATTCACGCGTTGTTTTAATATATTATGCTGTTTGTTCTGTTTTTTCTTTCGATCTCTTTTCTACCCCGCCGAGGTCATTTTTTCGTCTAAATCACGTAAGGAAAGCTTGGAATTAATGTTCTCATTCAAGGTTTAGCTCTGAGGCAATAATTCTGTGATTTTTTTACCCAAACGTCGGCTTGTGTTGTTGTGGGCGATCGTGGCTACTTCGTTGAGTCAAGCAATGACGCGATCGAGGTGAAAAAAAAATATTGTGATTATTACATTCTGGTTTTCTTCCATTTCGCTGAAATCTTAACATGATATGGCTGGAGTGTTAGGAAATAGATAGTAATTTTGCCGATGTGTGATAGCTATTAACCCTAAAGCCAGTGTTTATCCCTTCGAAGTCAGGGTTTGTGAAGAGATTTTTGTTCGGCCCGTTCTGCGTAATCAGAGATTTTATAAAAGGTCATTTCATTGACGATTCAAACGAATATAAATTGATATATGTTTCAAGCTCAAGTTCTAGTGAACAAAACACATTTTCCACTAGCGCTGGGTTTTAATATTTTTCCGGCGAAAGTTTGAATCCGGAGTAACAGAAGCTTGGATCAACGTACTTTGATCTTCCATGTGACAGAAGTCTGCATCCGGTACCCAATGTGACAAACTGTTGTGATTGACACATTTTTCGCATTCTGATCGTTCTTAGTGGTGGAACAAAATTTCAACATCCAGTTTCAGTGTCCCTGTTATAAACGTGGCGCGCACACGTAATACGGAATCCGCTGGTCACTGTCAAGATTAGGGTTGCGGGCCTCTCTTGGGCCCGCAATTAAAGGGGCTCAGTCACGGTATTTTGAGTTATTTTGAGCATGGACAAAATTACCTTTAAACTGAAGGAAACCTGAAAATAATACTTTACAAAGATAGAAAAACATCAAAGAGACAATAATAATCCATAAAGCAACAAGGATGGTTAAGGATGGAGAAGACTGACATGGATTGCAAACAACAAAATTGAAAAATTTAGCTAAACTTTTCAAACCATTCAACCATGACTGAGCCCCTTTAACAAAAAGACCTAAACTTGATGTGTCAAACTGATAACAAAGCAAGAAATTCTATATTTCTTTACCGCACAAAAATGTCCAGCACAAGCCGAGAAAATTGAATACAAAGTATGCCAAAATGAGTTAACTATTGACTTCATAGGACAAAATAAAACCAAATACAACAGAATTTCCTTTCTTTTCCTTTTTGGGTTGACATTTGAGAAAACAACAGAAAATATATGTAGAAGCGAAGAACTCATCAAAAAATCAATCTGAAAACAAGAAATCGAATAACTTCGCCATGTGAAGAAATTCAGTCCATTACGACCGAAGAGAGATGGAAGTTGTAAATCAAAACCACGAAAAAAACAAGCCACAGTTATTTAGAGATCAATCGTATTTCAGCTGTGTTAAATTAGTGCCCATCTATTTCTTTTCTCTTTGGTCTTGTAGTAGCTGAATAAGACTCCAAATAATATTTTATCGAAGCGATTACAGAAAATCAACAAACCACCTCATGGTCACCTTAAATTAAATATGTAGAAATCCACCATGGAAGTTGCTGTTCGCTTCTAAAACCTAAAATTCCCAGATACAGGGGACCAAATGAAGGAAATGCAAAAGGAAGTTCATTTTTTTGACAATAAATTTTCATTCAAGCTGAGGCAAAGAAACCCATTTAAAAGCCAAAATATTTTCCATATTTTGCAGACGCGCTTTGCTGCACAAACACATGTTCAAATTAATTCTTCACTCTTAAGTGAGAGCTGGAGTTTTTACTGACGGCTTTTGCTGTCATTTTAATGCTCATGGCTTTACCAATCCTTCCGAAAGTTGAATTCAACTTCGAAGTAACAATGTACATTACCATTTAATTTGTTTCTCATATCCGAAAAGCTGCTTTAAATATGTGATCTGTCGTCAAAACTTACTTGAAAGTGCTCCGATCTTCACATTTTTTCTGTGATTGTAGGAAGAAAAATGTCTTCACCAGAAAGGTTTAAGGACTTTGTTCTCCTTGATTTTCTGTTTTGAGACCACCTAAAGATTGATTTGATTTGATCTTTCTAATTTAAGAACCAAAACAGTAATTTCTATGTGTTAGGAATGAAACAAGACCTTGGAAGTTTAAGATTTGGCCTGCAACACACCATGATTACCTGCACTTTTCGAGCGTACAATTTTAAGAAGAAAAAACGTCTCTCTAGGACCCCTAAAGTCCTCTAAAAATATGCTCAGAAAGTCTATTCTGATTGGTTTATTTGTCCTCAAGAACAATAGAACAATAGCAGAACCAAAGAGTCTTCAGGGAGGGTAGGAAAGTCAATTGCCTCCACATGCATTTTTTCAGGTGGTTACAGGCGGCACAGGGAAAGGAGGTTTTTCGCAAGGGCAGTTACGGGCGGCACAGGAGTCAATGGGTTAAATAATTATTCTAATGGTCAACCTGAAAGTCTCGTGGACATTTACATTTACATATATTGGGTCGGTGAAAACCGTTTGGTTATGACACCAACAATAGGAATTAAAATAAAAAAAATCCAACAAATAAATAAATGAATAAAATACAAATATTTAAGAAATAGAAAACATGTACTTCGTGTTTCTATCGAGTTATACAAACACGAGTGGAAATTTGGGAGAATGAGAAATGCTGTCGGAACACGAGCCGCAGGCGAGTGTTTCCACAGCTTTTTCGAGTTCTCCCAAATTTTCACGAGTGTTTGTATAACTCGATAGAAACACAAAGTACATGTTTTCTATTTCTTTTAGAAAACACTACGATGAGAAAAAGGAAAACAACTTGGTAACTTTGGATATCAAAATGTAAATTCTCTTTATTCGCGCCATCACTACGTCAACAGCGCATGCTAGTTCTGTGTCTCCATCAAGTTATACAAACATGATTTTTAACCAATCAGCGCCCGTGCTTTCTTAAGACTGTTTTCTAAATCAATATATAAAATAATGATATAAAAGTTAAATAAAGAAAACTATATTAAACTATATATAATTATTATTACTTAAGAAAAGCTGTTTATCTATATTTAAAGGTTTCTAAGGAGGATGATGAGAGGACGGCCTCGGAGAGGCAGTTCCAGTCCACTATAGTTTTTGGAAAAAACGAAAATTTAAAAACGTCTTCATTTGCACACACACTGTATGGCATGCAAAATTTAAATTGATGGGTTCCCCTCATGCGACTCTCAGAGTGTTGAGTCTAATATTTTCTATCAATAAAACTAGTTTATACATCACTTTGGTTCAGAATTTGTCATCATACTCACAAAAACACGGAAGACAGTGTACATATCATCAGTGTAGTAGTACTCAAATGATACGTGCCCATCTTTTTGGAGCTGTCAAAGAAAAACATAAGCAAGAATGTCAATTGAAAGCGATGACTAACGATACTGTTCCGAAACTAATAAACTAATTACCGTAAACGTCCATGTATAAGCCGCACTTTTTTTCACAAAATTGAAGCCCAAAATCAAGGGTACGGCTTATCCATGGATACACTGTGTTTGGAGATCGCAAAAACCTAATTAATATTCTTAAACTTTTTAAGTTGTCAAGAAATAAACATAAAAGAAACTGAGAGTTTGTTGCTGTTGTTTATTGACCTTTTTCATGAGTGGTGGGTCCCAGTGGCTCCTGTGTCTTTGAGTGTTATTGGTGAATCTTGCTCTCCAAGAGTTCTTTCAAGCGATTAATTTTCACTTTACTTGAACAACTAAACACCAACCTACAAGGAATCTCCATTCCTCCACACAGCTGTTTGCAGTGACGACTACAGCCAGTTACTTCCATACATAATCTTTCCGCCACGTGTTATAAAATGCCACAAAATTTGCGAGTACTCACAAGGTAAATGGCCGACTATTTCATTGTTTTTGACCACTTTCACGGCAAATTTGTGGACTTCATTGTCAAGCTTCTGAACTGCCTGAAGTTTTTTCGCCTATTGCAGGTTTCCAAACAACTTTATAGACGTGATATCCCCATACAGCGGAGTCAAAAGTAAATTTCTCCATGCATGATGACCAGAGGATGCCCAGGCCCTGTCCCAGACTCCTCCCCACATTTAAAGCTTGGTTACCAAGCACTCGTTCGTTCGTTCGTTCATTCGTAAACTTTATGGCGTGTTTCAAAGTGATAATCTTGAAAAATCGGGTCAAAAGAGCATTTTAAGTTGAAGATGTCATAAATTCAAACGAAAAAGAAGGTACGGCAAATGAAATTTCACTTTCTTTAGACTTGATAAATGTGTAAGATGGCAGCAATTGCTGCATCGGTGTTTCGAAACCTTGATTGTTTTTCCTTGTTTGCTCATAGCAAATACAACTCTGCTGGCATTTCAAAATTTATTGTTTTTATTTTTTTCCAAAATCTGCGCTTCCAAATTGGGAGTGCGGCTTATCTATGGATGCAGCTTATACATGGACGTCTACGGTAACTAATTAACTCACTTCTGTTAAATTAGGCTAGTGGTCTTGATGGGATATCCTATCACTTACTTAAAGAGACAGCACCTGTTGTTGTGCCCTCCTTAACTCCTATAATCAATTTGTCTCTCACTACTGGTATATTCCCAGTGTTCACTCACATACTGTAATCATTCTAAGGTATTCAAAATACAACCTTTTCGTTCCTAGACCAAGTACTGAAGCAGGCAAACAAAGTTTTTGGCTCTGTTCTCTGAAACAGCTTGCCTTTGAGTACAGATTCAGCTAACATTTACCGTAATTAATATTGATAGCTCACCCTAAGTAATAAAAGAGTTTTTATAGCCTTGAAATAGCAATAGCCTATTCAGTAGCCTTGTACAGACAATAAAATGTAGTTAGATAATTTAATTTTTATGTAATCAATTTATTATTTTTAAAACATGGCTTGATGGAAGAGCATGTAAATGAATTGACACCATGCATATCTAAAGTTTTATCACTGTTACTACTACTAATAATAATAATAAAGTAAAATGTGATCAAATGGGGCAAAGGATAATTCTAAAACATAATTGAATGGCTTTGTGCAAGACTGACATAAGTGACCTTTTCGGGTGAAATTCTTTTTCTCACACACTGAATGTATTTTTGTCTGCCACAAAAAAAAAACTGACTGAGCAT
>JAHPZR010016705.1:0-13169 GCA_019787425.1 Platygyra sinensis | reverse complement strand
TCGTGACACCCAAAAGGCAGATCCCGAAACTCAGACCCCAGGAAATAATAAAGAAAAAAGGTTAAAACTCGTCTCACTCTTGTAACCTAAAGGAGTTATTCACAGGCAGCCCAAGCTCACAATATGAGGAGTTATATTGTTTTTTTACTTTACTTTTATGCGAACTTTCAGCAAACGTGACATGGGGCATATACTATTACCTAACAATAGAATTGGACCAGGTGAAACGTGACTCTCGCCTTGTAGCATATGGAGGTGTTGTGTTACAACGGTTGGAAGGTTCGAATTTATAAAGGTTTCTATGGGAACGCAACGGTTTTGCTGGAAAAGTCAATTCTGCTTATATTTTGCGAATAAAATTTACTGACCCTGTTGCTGTGTTGTATTTTTTGTTGTTTGCCAGCTCCTCAGGCCGATCTAACGCGATTTCGGCGAGTCTCGTTCGGTGGGTTTCCCATTTCCTCGTATTGTGAGCTTGAGCCGCCTGCGGGTTATGTGCCAGTGTGTTGCAAAGTCGATGTTTTAAGTGGCAGGTAGTTGTAGTCTAAACAGAACGCAGGGATGTCGGAAACAACAACAAGGTTATTTATTCCAGGTGAACGCCGTAACTCCACTCAAGATTCACAACAAGCACACGCTAGGCTTGTCAGTTACACTTGAATAGACACTCCTCCGCTAAACTTTACACACGACCTTTGTCACTCTTGTATAAACACGGCCTCTTGCCAGATATCCACGTAACCTCTCTGTTACACTTCAACAAACACGACCTCTGTCCACACTTTACACGCGACCTTCGTCACACTTAAGTTAACACTACTGACTCACGAGATAATTCTCTCTAAACGCTCCTGGGAAAAACCTCAAACACTCCTGGATAAAACCCACTTAAAAAACTACACTAATTCGCTTATATACTTTACAGCATATGATTCTAGAACTTTCCAGTTCTACTAAATAAAGAAACGTTACCATGTAAAAAGATCGTAAACTATTTACAGCGGCAGACGTAAACGATTAAAATAAATTGCTTAGGGTACGTTTCTTTAAGAAAATCCAAGATTGGATTTTTAAATCCGAAAGAATCCGAAAACGGATTTTGCGTTTCTTTACTAGACAGATCAATCCAAGATCTTTCGGATCATGGCGCATCAAAGGAACCGAAGAATCCACTTCCAGAGTGGATTCTTCGGTTCCTTTGACGCACCATGATTCAAGAGATCTTAGATTGATCTGGCAACCGCAGGATTGGTTCTCTTGTAAGGAGATCCTTGATACTCAGATAGGCCTTCTCTTGTGCCTCTCCCCATTCTACTTTGTCAGGTTGGCCTTTACGCGTGAGGTCCGACAGCGGGGCTGCTAATGCTGCGAAGTTGGGGATAAAATCTCTGTAATATCCAGCCAAACCCATGAACGATCTTATTTGCTTCTTGGTAGTTGGTCTTGGAGCATCTCTAATCTTTGTTATGTTGTCTTCGCGAAGACCAATCAAACCTTCCTCCAAGCGATGACCAAGAAAATCCACACTGTTGACTCCAACGAGACATTTGGTCGGTCTTATGGTCATTCCAGCTGCTAATAATCGCCTAAACAACTCCGAAGCGCCTTGATGTGCTCTTCCCACGTGCGAGTGTGAAACCAAGAAGTCATCCCAGTAAAATTCGACGTTGTCCAGTACATGCAATAGCTTCTTCATCGCTCTCTTTAAGGTCACTGGAGAGTTGATCATACCAAACGGCATCTTCAGGAATTCGTATGATCCGTCAGGCGTCACAAAAGCGGTCTTCTGTATATCCTCTTCGGGTATAGAAATTTGCCAATAGCCCTTGCTCAATCAATTCTCGTGAAATACTTGTCACCATTCAACTTCTGGAACAAATGTTCGGCAGTCGGCATAGGTTCAGGTCAAACACAGTTAACTTGTTCAATTTACGGTAGTCGACGCATATACGATTTGTGTTGTCTTTTTTCTTAACAACCATAGACAGGTGAAGCGTAGGGCGAACTTCGGTTCTCTTATGACTCCCACCTTCATCATGTCTGTAATATCTTCTTCAGGGATTCTCTCAAGCTATACGGTACGGGGTATGGTCTTGATCTAACTGATGTGGTCGGATGTAACATTTGATATGATGCTGAGCCAAACTTGTTGTGCCTGGGGCTTCTGTGAACAAGCTTTGAAACTGATTTGGAAGCATCCATAAATTCTGACTCTTTGCTCATGAGAAAGGTTATCTCCTATGGCCACATTACTGACTGACTCTTTAGCGACACAACCACCAATCTCCAGAATATCAATACAGTCTGCTTTTTTTCAAAGTAGGTAAACTAATCATTAACGGACAAGTATCTAGGGGTGCGGAGACCGAAAAAACTTCCTTATTATGGACTTATTATGAAGAGCACAGTTAGGCAGACCGAGGGCTGATGAGCTCAAATGCACGTAGAGAAACATTTTGTGTATTTACGTTATTTGTAGTTTGTAAAATTATCTTCTTGTCTACAGCGATGCGTAATTAATTATAAATCGTGTTTACAAACGATAGGCATCAATCAACGCCTGCAAGTCTCAGTTATTCTCAATGCACACATTCTATAGTAATAGCTTTTATTTAGGTTTTGACACCTAAATAAAGTTTTTACTACTTACTTACTTACTTACTTACTTACTTACTTACTTAACTTACTTATAGTACTTTGATTTCAAAGATAATTTATTCCTTTCTCTTGAGATATTTTTTCGTCACCATAGGCATGCCAAAAAATTGCCCTCACGAGCGAGACATTTGCTCAAAGTTTCTTTATTTGATAGCTAAACAGTACAAATGAATGTGATTTGCTTATTATGTTCGAAGAGAAAAACATATAATTAAAATTTGTGTGCTCGGAGAATAAACACACGAACAAAACAGCTCGAAAGAGTCATCCAGCAGAAACGTGACAAACGACATCGACTTTGATGTCACGAAGCCTTCCTACTGTATACTATAGAGAAATGAAACTTACTCGGCCATTCAAGCATGGACCTTCACCAATCTTGTCCGAAGAATGTTTCCGAATATCCCTAGGTTCTTTGTGTACATTTTGCCGTGAATGGCGGTAAAAACGAGTCCCAAATCGGGCACAGCCAAGCAAAATGCCAACTGCAAGCCGTATGCAGTTTTCGAATGCTACATAAATACCCTCGAAGTAATTCGCCGATTTACATGGACTTTTCTATCCAATCTTTGTGGAATTTTATATCAAAATAATCATTTACGATAACTGCAGAAATTCACGCGCTCTCATTGGTTAAACTTTATTGTCCATATGCCGGACAGGACACATAGATTTGAAATTCATGCGACGCGTCAGCTAGCGAGTGAGCGGGCAATTCGACAATTTGTTATCGTAAAAAACAAATTGATATCAGTTTTTAATGCGTCTGTCCTGTTATTGACAATGAATTCGTCATAACATTGTCAAGTAGTCTGCGGATCCACTCGGCTATCGCCTCGTGGATCCACAGCTACTTTGACAATGTGATGACGAAATTTCATGATCAATAACAGGACAGACGCATAAAAAACTGACGTCAATTTGTTAACTAGACTCCAGGCTTCCAATCCGGCCGTACATCTTGACAAACGCATAAGGCGATTGACTTAAACCGCTTTTTAGTATTGACCGCGGACGGGATTTCGTCACGGATCGGTCACGCTTCTATCGAGTTTCGCAACTTCAAAGCCCGATTTACATAGATTTTTTTTAATATTCAGATAAATTTTAATATTTCTAGATGAAGGATAGCTACATTCTTAAATCCAACCGTACATCTTGAAAAAGTAACTTTAAATAGGGCGAAATTTAAACTTACGCTCAAAATTTTCGCTGTTTTCTCGCGATTTTCGGGGCCCTCGTTTTCGGGAGGCCTGGGTGTACGAAAAGAAAATCTGAAGCAAATGTCACCCACAATTTTTTGCCATGTCCTTTTTTTTTGGCTTCTTCTGCAAGTTTCCAATTTCAGATCCCATCTGAGTATACTAAATGGCCTAGATTGTTTTTAAAATTAGTATCACTCAAACGTAAAAAGGGCAATCAGTAATTTTCAAAAAAAGAAGGAATATTACAGACATGATGAAGGATGGAAGTCATAAGAGAACCGACGTTCGCCACTACGCTTCACGCTGTCATGGTTGTTAAGAAAAAGATAACCCAAATCAGGTATGCATGGACTACCAGAAATTGAACAAGTTAACTGTGTTTCACCCTGAACCTATGCCAACTGCCAAGCATTTGTTCCAGAAGTTGAATGGTGAAAGTATTTCACGAGAATTGATTTGAGCTAGGGCTATTGGCAAATTTCTATACCCAAAGAGGATATACAGAAGACCGCTTTTGTGACGCCTGACGGATCATACGAATTCCTGAAGATGCCGTTTGGTAAGATCAACTCTCCAGCGACCTTAAAGAGAGCGATGAAGAAGCTATGCATGTACTGGACGTCAAATTTTACTGGGATGACTTTTGGTTCACACTCGTACGTGGGAAGAACACGACAAGGCGCTACGGGAGTTGTTTAGGCAATTATTAGCAGCTGGAATGACCATAAGACCGACCAAATGTCTCGTTGGAGTCAACAGTGTGGATTTTCTTGGTCATCGCTTGGAGGAAGGTTTGATTGGTCTTCGCGAAGACAACATAAGAAAGATTAGAGATGCTCCAAGACCAACTACCAAGAAGCAAATAAGATCCTTCATGGGTTTGGCTGGATATTACAGAGATTTTATCCCCAACTTCGCAGCATTAGCAGCCCCGCTGTCGGACCTCACGCATAAAGGCCAACCTGACAAAGTAGAATGGGGAGAGGCACAAGAGAAGGCCTATCTGAGTATCACGAGGCTCTCCTTACAAGAGAACCAATCCTGCGTTTGCCAGTATCAATCCTAAAATCTCTTGGATCATGGTGCGTCAAAGGACCCCGAAGAATCCACTCTGGAAGTGGATTCTTCGAGTTCCTTTGATGCTACCATGGATTCGAAAGTTCTTCGGATTGATCTTGTCTAGGTAAAGAAACGCAAAATCCCCGTTTCCGGATTCTTTGGAATTAAAAAAATCCAATTCTTGGATTTTTCTTAAAGAAAACGTACCCTAAGCAATTTATTTTGATCGTTTACGTCTGCTGCTGTAAATAATTTTAAATTGTAATGTTACTTTATTTAGCACAGCCGGAAAGTTCTAGAAGCTTATGCTGTAAAGTATATAAGCGAATCGGTGTAGTTTTTAAGTGGTTTTATCCCAGGAGTGTTTGAGGTTTTTTCCCAGGAGTGTTTAGAGAGGATTACGTCGTGAGTCAGTAGTGTTTACTGAAGTGTGACGAAGGTCGCGTGTAAAGTTTCGACAGAGGTCGTCTTTGAAGAAGTGTAACAGATAGGTTACGTGGATATCTGGCAAGAGGCCGTGTTTATACAAGAGTGACAAAGGTCGTGTGTAAGGTTTAGCGGAGGAGTGTTTATTCAAGTGTAACTGACAAGCCTAGCGTGTGCTTGTTGTGAAGTCTTGAATGGAGTTACTGCGTTCATTTGGAATAAATAACTTTGTTGTTGTTTCCGACATCCCTGCGTTCTGTTGAGACTACAAACTACCTGCCCACTTAAAAAACATGCGACTTTGCAACACACTGGCTACATACCCGCAGGCGGCTCAAGCTCACAATTACGAGGAAATGGAAACCCACCGAAACGATGAACTTCGCCGAAATCCGCGTTAGATCGGCGCGTTTGGGGGGGGGGGGTTTGGTTTTTATGGGGGGGGAGCTTGGCAAACAACAAAAACTACAACACAGCAACAGGGTCAGTAAATTTTATTCGCAAAATATAAAGCAGAATTGAACTTTTTCCAGCAAAACCGGTTGCGTTCCATATGAAACCTTATTATAAATTCGAACCTTCCAACCGTGTTAACACCACACCGTCCATATGCTACAAGGCGAGAGTTCACGCATTTCACCCGGTCCAATTCTAATTGTTAAGGTAAAGTATATGCCCCATGTCACGTTTCGCTGAACGTTCGCATAACAGGTAAAGTAAAAAAACAATATAACTCCTCATATTGTGAGCTTGGGCTGCCTGTGAATAACTCCTTTAGGTTACCAGAGAGGTGAGGACGGAGTTTTAACCTTTTTTCGTTTATTATTTCCTGGGGTCTGAGTGTTTCGGGATCTGCCTTTTTGGGTTGTCACGAAAATTCAGACCCCCGAAAAACTGCCCCCCCTTTTGAAAAAACTCAGACCTCGACAGCGATTAAACCGGGCTTGTTGGCGCCTATGAACATTGTGTGGCTCCCCGGGGGGGGGGGGGTACTCCCTTATATGGGCTATATTAGGTATGTGTCGGCCCCAAAGGGTATGGTTTTCAGGCCGTTTTAGTCCATAAATAGGAGTATCAATTTCGGCTGAATTTTGGCCCATTTTTGGTCATAAACAGGGCATGGTTCTTAGTACTCTAGCCTCAATATGGGATATGTGTTAAGAAACCAAAAGAAAATTTACACAAAGTCCTCCACAAATGATCGTAAACGATCATTTGTGGAGGACTTTGTGTAAATTTTCTTTTGGTTTCTTAAACCATAACCCATATTGAGGCTAGAGTACAAAGAACCATGCCCTGTTTATGACCAAAAATGGGCCAAAATTCAGCCGAAATTGATACTCCTATTTATGGACTAAAACGGCCTGAAAACCATACCCTTTGGGGCCGACACATACCTAATATAGCCCATATAAGGGAGTACCCGCCCCCCCCCGGGGAGCCACACAATGTTCATAGGCGGCAACAAGCCGGGTTTAATCGCTGTCGAGGTCTGAGTTTTTTCAAAAGGGGGGGCAGTTTTTCGGGGGTCTGAATTTTCGTGACAACCCAAAAAGGCAGATCCCGAAACACTCAGACCCCAGGAAATAATAAACGAAAAAAGGTTAAAACTCCGTCCTCACCTCTCTGGTAACCTAAAGGAGTTATTCACAGGCAGCCCAAGCTCACAATATGAGGAGTTATATTGTTTTTTTACTTTACCTGTTATGCGAACGTTCAGCGAAACGTGACATGGGGCATATACTTTACCTTAACAAATAGAATTGGACCGGGTGAAATGCGTGAACTCTCGCCTTGTAGCATATGGACGGTGTGGTGTTAACACGGTTGGAAGGTTCGAATTTATAATAAGGTTTCATATGGAACGCAACCGGTTTTGCTGGAAAAAGTTCAATTCTGCTTTATATTTTGCGAATAAAATTTACTGACCCTGTTGCTGTGTTGTAGTTTTTGTTGTTTGCCAAGCTCCCCCCCCAAAAAAACCAAACCCCCCCCCCCCAAACGCGCCGATCTAACGCGGATTTCGGCGAAGTTCATCGTTTCGGTGGGTTTCCATTTCCTCGTAATTGTGAGCTTGAGCCGCCTGCGGGTATGTAGCCAGTGTGTTGCAAAGTCGCATGTTTTTTAAGTGGGCAGGTAGTTTGTAGTCTAACAGAGAGAGGAGAAACGCAGGGATGTCCCGTTTTTTGACACTAACAACAAGGTTATTTATTCCCAGGTGAACGCCCGTAAACTCCCCTCAGATTTCACCAACCAAGCTACACGCTAGGCTTGTCAGTTACACTTGAATAAACACTCCTCCGCTAAACCTTACACACGACCTTTGTCACTCTTGTATAAACACGGCCTCTTGCCAGATATCCACGTAACCTCTCTGTTACACTTCACAACACGACCTCTGTCCACACTTTACACGCGACCTTCGTCACACTTAGTTAACACTACTGACTCACGAGATAATTCTCTCTAAACGCTCCTGGGAAAAAACCTCAAACACTCCTGGGATAAAACCACTTAAAAACTACACTAATTCGCTTATATACTTTCACCAGCAATGATTCTAGAACTTTCCAGTTCTACTAAATAAAGAAACGTTACCATGTAAAAGATCGTAAAACTATTTACAGCGGGCAGACGTAAACGATTAAAATAAATTGCTTAGGGTACGTTTTCTTTAAGAAAAATCCAAGAATTGGATTTTTTTAATTCCAAAGAATCCGGAAACGGGGATTTTGCGTTTCTTTACCTAGACAAGATCAATCCGAAGAACTTTCGAATCCATGGTAGCATCAAAGGAACTCGAAGAATCCACTTCCAGAGTGGATTCTTCGGGGTCCTTTGACGCACCATGATCCAAGAGATTTTAGGATTGATACTGGCAAACGCAGGATTGGTTCTCTTGTAAGGAGAGCCTTGCGATACCAGATAGGCCTTCTCTTGGGGCCTCATTCGCATTCTACTTTTGGTTAGGTTGGCCCTTTACGCGTGGGGTCTGACAGCGGGGTGCTAATGCTGGGCGGGGTGAAGTGGGGATAAAATCATCTGTTAATATCCAGCCAAACCCATGAACGATCTTATTTGCTTCTTGGTAGTTGGTCTTAGAGCATCTCTAATCTTTGTACGTGTCTTTGGAGGACCAGTCAAACCTTCCTCCAAAGCGATGACCAGAAAATCCACACTGTTGACTCTAAAGAGACATTTGGTCGGTAAGTTTATGGTCATTCTCTAGCTGCTAATAATCGCCATTGTAAACAACTCTCGAAGCGCCTTGATGTGCTCTTCACGTGCGGGTGTGAACCAAGATGTCATCCCAGTAAATTCGACGTTGTCCACGTCCATGCAATAGCTTCTTCATCGCTCTCTTTAATGTCACTGCGGAGTTGATCATGCAAACCGCATCTTCAGAATTCGTATGATCCGTCAGGCGTCACAAAGCGGTCTTCTGTATATCCTCTTTCGGGTAAGAAATTTGCCAATAGCCCTTGCTCAAATCAATTCTCGTGAAATACTTGTCACCATTCAACTTCCTGGAACAAATGTTCGGCAGTCGGCATAGGTTCAGGGTCAACCAAAGGTTAACATGTTCAATTTACGGTAGTCGGGACCGCAATATACGATATGTGTTTGTCTGTTTCTTAACAACGCATGACAGCGTGAAGCGTAGTGGCGAACGTCGGTTCTCTTATGACTTCCATCCTTCATCATGTCTGTAATATTCCTTCTTTTTTTGAAAAATACTGATTGCCCTTTTTACGTTTGAGTGATACTAATTTTAAAAACAATCTAGGCCATTTAGTATACTCAGATGGGATCTGAAATTGGAAACTTGCAGAAGAAGCCAAAAAAAAAGGACATGGCAAAAAATTGTGGGTGACATTTGCTTCAGATTTTCTTTTCGTACACCCAGGCCTCCCGAAAACGAGGGCCCCGAAAATCGCGAGAAAACAGCGAAAATTTTGAGCGTAAGTTTAAATTTCGCCCTATTTAAAGTTACTTTTTCAAGATGTACGGTTGGATTTAAGAATGTAGCTATCCTTCATCTAGAAATATTAAAATTTATCTGAATATTAAAAAAAATCTATGTAAATCGGGCTTTGAAGTTGCGAAACTCGATAGAAGCGTGACCGATCCGTGACGAAATCCCGTCCGCGGTCAATACTAAAAAGCGGTTTAAGTCAATCGCCTTATGCGTTTGTCAAGATGTACGGCCGGATTGGAAGCCTGGAGTCTAGTTAACAAATTGACGTCAGTTTTTTATGCGTCTGTCCTGTTATTGATCATGAAATTTCGTCATCACATTGTCAAAGTAGCTGTGGATCCACGAGGCGATAGCCGAGTGGATCCGCAGACTACTTTGACAATGTTATGACGAAATTCATTGTCAATAACAGGACAGACGCATTAAAAACTGATATCAATTTGTTTTTTACGATAACAAATTGTCGAATTGCCCGCTCCATCGCTAGCTGACGCGTCGCATGAATTTCAAATCTATGTGTCCTGTCCGGCATATGGACAATAAAGTTTAACCAATGAGAGCGCGTGAATTTCTGCAGTTATCGTAAATGATTATTTTGATATAAAATTCCACAAAGATTGGATAGAAAAGTCCATGTAAATCGGCGAATTACTTCGAGGGTATTTATGTAGCATTCGAAAACTGCATACGGCTTGCAGTTGGCATTTTGCTTGGCTGTGCCCGATTTGGGACTCGTTTTTACCTCCATTCATCGGCAAAATGTACACAAAGAACCTAGGGATATTCGAAAGCATTCTTCGGACAAGATTATTGAAGGTCCAAGCTTGAATGGCCGAGTAAGTTTCACTTTACTCTATATATACAGTAGGAAGGCTAGCAATAGACGAGTCATGGAGTCGTGAGTTATTGTCACGTTTCTGCTGGATGACTCTTTCGAGCTGTTTTGTTCGTGTGTTTATTCTCCGAGCACAAACTTTAATTATATGTTTTTCTCTTCAACATAATAAGCAAATCACGTTCATTTGTACTGTTTAGCTATCAAATAAAGAAACTTTGAGCCAAATGTCTCGCTCGTGAGGGCAATTTTTTGGCATGCCTATGGTGACGAAAAAATATCTCAAGAGAAAGGAATAAATTATCTTTGAAATCAAAGTACTATAAGTAAGTTAAGTAAGTAAGTAAGTAAGTAAGTAAGTAAGTAAGTAGTAAAAACTTTATTTAGGTGTCAAAACCTAAATAAAAGCTATTACTATAGAATGTGTGCATTGAGAATAACTGAGACTTGCAGGCGTTGATTGATGCCTATCGTTTGTAAACACGATTTATAATTAATTACGCATCGCTGTAGACAAGAAGATAATTTTACAAACTACAAATAACGTAAATACACAAAATGTTTCTCTACGTGCATTTGAGCTCATCAGCCCTCGGTCTGCCTAACTGTGCTCTTCATAATAAGTCCATAATAAGGAAGTTTTTTCGGTCTCCGCACCCCTAGATACTTGTCCGTTAATGATTAGTTTACCTACTTTGAAAAAAAGCAGACTGTATTGATATTCTGGAGATTGGTGGTTGTGTCGCTAAAGAGTCAGTCAGTAATGTGGCCATAGGAGATAACCTTTCTCATGAGCAAAGGCAGAATTTATGGATCTTCCAAATCATTTTCAAAGCTTGTTCACAGAAGCCCCAGGCACAACAAGTTTGGCTCAGCATCATATCATGGTTACATCCGACCACATCAGTTAGATCAAGACCATACCCAGTACCGTATAGCTTGAGAGAATCCCTGAAGAAGAATTTACAGACATGATGACAGATGGAGTCATAAGAGAACCGAGTTCGCCCTACGCTTCACCTGTCATGGTTGTAAGAAAAAAGACAACACAATCGTATATGCGTCGACTACCGTAAATTGAACAAGTTAACTGTGTTTGACCTGAACCTATGCCGACTGCCGAACATTTGTTTCAGAAGTTGAATGGTGACAAGTATTTCACGAGAATTGATTGAGCAAGGGCTATTGGCAAATTTCTATACCCGAAGAGGATATACAGAAGACCGCTTTTGTGACGCCTGACGGATCATACGAATTCCTGAAGATGCGGTTTGGCATGATCAACTCCGCAGTGACCTTAAAGAGAGCGATGAAGAAGCTATGCATGGACTGGACAACGTCGAATTTTACTGGGATGACATCTTGGTTTCACACCCGCACGTGGAAAGAGCACATCAAGGCGCTTCGAGAGTTGTTTACAATGGCGATTATTAGCAGCTAGAATGACCATAACTACCGACCAAATGTCTCTTTAGAGTCAACAGTGTGGATTTTCTTGGTCATCGCTTGGAGGAAGGTTTGACTGGTCCTCGCAGAAGACAACGTAAGAAAGATTAGAGATGCTCCAAGACCAACTACCAAGAAGCAAATAAGATCGTTCATGGGTTTGGCTGGATATTACAGAGATTTTATCCCCAACTTCGCAGCATTAGCAGCCCCGCTGTCGGACCCCACGCGTAAAGGCCAACCTGACAAAGTAGAATGGGATGAGGCACAAGAGAAGGCCTATCTGAGTATCAAGGCTCTCCTTACAAGAGAACCAATCCTGCGTTTGCCAGATCAATCTAAAATCTCTTGGATCATGGTGCGTCAAAGGAACCGAAGAATCCACTCTGGAAGTGGATTCTTCGGTTCCTTTGATGCTCCATGATTCGAAAGTTCTTGGATTGATCTGTCTAGTAAAGAAACGCAAAATCCGTTTCGGATTCTTTGGAATTAAAAAATCCAATCTTGGATTTTCTTAAAGAAACGTACCCTAAGCAATTTATTTTAATCGTTTACGTCTGCTGCTGTAAATAATTTTAAATTGTAATGTTACTTTATTTAGCACAGCCGGAAAGTTCTAGAAGCTTATGCTGTAAAGTATATAAGCGAATCGGTGTAGTTTTTAAGTGGTTTTATCCCAGGAGTGTTTGAGGTTTTTTCCCAGGAGTGTTTAGAGAGGATTACGTCGTGAGTCAGTAGTGTTTACTGAAGTGTGACGAAGGTCGCGTGTAAAGTTTCGACAGAGGTCGTCTTTGAAGAAGTGTAACAGATAGGTTACGTGGATATCTGGCAAGAGGCCGTGTTTATACAAGAGTGACAAAGGTCGTGTGTAAGGTTTAGCGGAGGAGTGTTTATTCAAGTGTAACTGACAAGCCTAGCGTGTGCTTGTTGTGAAGTCTTGAATGGAGTTACTGCGTTCATTTGGAATAAATAACTTTGTTGTTGTTTCCGACATCCCTGCGTTCTGTTTAGACTACAACTACCTGCCACTTAAAACATCGACTTTGCAACACACTGGCACATAACCCGCAGGCGGCTCAAGCTCACAATACGAGGAAATGGGAAACCCACCGAACGAGACTCGCCGAAATCGCGTTAGATCGGCCTGAGGAGCTGGCAAACAACAAAAAATACAACACAGCAACAGGGTCAGTAAATTTTATTCGCAAAATATAAGCAGAATTGACTTTTCCAGCAAAACCGTTGCGTTCCCATAGAAACCTTTATAAATTCGAACCTTCCAACCGTTGTAACACAACACCTCCATATGCTACAAGGCGAGAGTCACGTTTCACCTGGTCCAATTCTATTGTTAGGTAATAGTATATGCCCCATGTCACGTTTGCTGAAAGTTCGCATAAAAGTAAAGTAAAAAAACAATATAACTCCTCATATTGTGAGCTTGGGCTGCCTGTGAATAACTCCTTTAGGTTACAAGAGTGAGACGAGTTTTAACCTTTTTTCTTTATTATTTCCTGGGGTCTGAGTTTCGGGATCTGCCTTTTGGGTGTCACGAAATTCA